>PVNU02000351.1:0-142987 GCA_003013855.2 Liriodendron chinense | reverse complement strand
ACTCCGTTCCTTCATCAAACAGAGCAAGCAAGCTGTTGTAGTACCCATCAACACTCAACAGCCCAACCTGTTCAAAATAAAAATAAAAATCAATACCAATCTTTTCCGATTTGTTTAAAAGACAAACAAATTAAGAACATATTAAAAAAAACCATCTTATTTGTTTTTCATGAATTCCTAGCTTAGATCATGTTATTGTCTTACTCTTTCAACATTGAGATTTCTCCATCACTTTCTTTTGTTGCAACCAAGAAATCATCAACTTGCAAAAAGAAAAGAAGAAAACATTACATGCATCAGCCCAGGAGCAAAGTCCTCCATGTTGAAGCTCTTCCTAAAACATAATCGCATAAAGAAAAGAAGAAGAAATTGAAAGGCCATATCGCCTTAGAAACAGTACATGCGTCAGCCCAGGAGCACTCCTCCAAGTCGAAGCTCTTCCTAAAACACAATCAATGTGTAAGCCATTCCAAACGTAATCAGTTCCCTAATCAAAATGCCTTCAAGAAAGAGACCGAACTCATGAACATGCGCAAAAATCTCATCCATCAGGAACCCAAAAAAATAGTGTAAATGAATAGCAAATAAATAAGCATTATCTGCTCCCACGCAATCGATTTAGGTGATAGCTAATGAATTGTCTAGATCTAGACCGTCCATATTCCCTACTACTACTAATATCATGTTTTAAACATCAATCCCTCATATGATCAACATGGCCCACCAAATGATCAGAACCATCTAGAATTCTTGTTATGAATTTATCTCAGAATTTATTATAAATGGCATAGATAGGTTCTAATGGATCTGATGATCCATCAGAAAACCAGATTTACGATTTAATATCTAAGGTTAGATTTGATTGAAATGGCACATCCGATGATCAAATTTTCCCAGACTACTGTAAGGAACGTCCATCCAATCCATCCCATTCATTGCATAGATCAGTAAAAATAGCTTAGATGTACTGTCGCGGTGGCAAGAATCGATCATTCAACCTAACCTACAATTAAGTGACTTGTTTGGTTTATTAGAGACAAAATTAAATATTTAATTCATTTATTTATGAAAAACTTTGCATTAACCTGTTCAATTATTGTACGAAATTTGGGGTGGTTACAGTTTAGACTTTCAGTATCTTCGTTGGACATATATATGAAGTCCCCATCTGAGTGGACTCTGATGTTATTTTAGATGACTGATTATGGTTACTTTTATGGTTGTGTGCTACCACTTTACTTTTGGATTTTTCATATACACGGGTTGGTTGAATTCTTCATGACTAATTTTATACTTGTTGAGTACTTGAATTGAAATCACGCTTTTACAAGATGTAGTAGACACCCGCAATATTCAAAGCCAAGCATGTACTTAACTCTTGAAATTCAAGAAATCATAGGATCATAGATAAGAAATTGATCCTAAATTTTGTGTGATGATAATAATCTTGATATATCATATTTGTACCAAATTTAGGGTCAATTTGATTCATTTAACTCCTCATTTAATTATGTAATTTGGTCTAATTTTGTTGTCAAATGGAATGGTCAGCTTAGTGTGTGTGTGTGTGTGTGTTTATATATATATATATATATATAGAGAGAGAGAGAGAGAGAGGAATGCTCACCTGGGCACTTCTCTCACGAGAGACTCATGAGCACTTTTTCTTGGCTCATCACACATGATGTGAGCCCAAAATCTGAGCCGTCCATGTGATGCAGCACCCCAAAAAACCCCTAAGGCCTCCATCTTTCAACTGTTCCGAACTTTGGTGGGTCATGAAAGAAGGAAACAGTTTCCTCCCTTGATTTGCCTATATATATACCATGGTGAGCAGCATGACGTCAATACTTTGTCCATGTATTGGATGATCGAGATGATAACCCCATTAACCATGGACCCTACTTCAATATATGCGTCATATCTATGACATCTACCATAGCCCAATTACAACCTATATTTTAGGCTTAATTAATGCACGGTGTGCACAACCCCATGATGTGTGGTTCATTATCATCAATGGTTTTAATGTGCAAGATAGAATGTGTGGTTGTGATTACATGAATTTCCTCATATCATGTACATTCCATTAGGCCGATTTGGCATTGTAATGTAATAAATGTGTAGATGTGGTTATTATCTCTTGTAGTGATTTTGCTCTGAGCCTTGTGAGAAACCACTTATTCTATTTGGGCCGTGAGGGAGGCCACTTGATTTATGGGCTACAAGGTAGCACACAAATTATGAAAATTGGGCCTTTGGAAAGATCGCTTGATTGGTGGGCCTTATGAAACCCACTTGTGCTATGGGCTGGAGGAAATTAAGCTCACTTGTGTTATGAACCTTTGTTAAGCCCACATGTTCATATGCCTTAGTTAAGCCCACTTGTTCATGGGTTCGGGTCTTGCAGCTGGCCCAAAAAATGAATTATTGAGGGGCTAGGCATGCTGCTTCCATTAGTAAGTGAGCTAAATTGCAAAATGATGAATGACTTGATGGACTTGTATAGTGCCAAATGAAGCCTAATGATTTGAGCACAAGGCCACTTTGAATATCATACGTAAAATGATAGTTAGGTATGCACATGAATAATATATGATATTCATTTAACATCAATATAGGGCATAGCATCCCCATGCATATATCTCAATAAGAGGAAGGCTAAATTTAGGCCCTCATGTTGGCCAAATAAAATATGTGACAAAATATCAGGCCCTTATAATGGCCAAGTGAAATATGTGATATAATATTACGCCCTTGTGTTGGCGAAGTGAAATATGTATATGAAATTGGGCCCCTTTGTGGAAAATAGCCAACCTATATATTAATTTAATGTGTCAAGTCTAGGGTTCGAGTTGGGTCTGAATTTGCACTGTGTCAGGTATGGAAGGGCCCAGGCCGATCCCATTTATCACATGTATTGGGTTTTGGGTTGGACCTGAACCGGATTTGGGTTAGCTATGGAAATTACAATTGAGATTTCACACAAATAATATTGGATACCATCCAATTAATGGTTGTTATCAATTTCGATGCTGAAAAACAAAATGGCAAGCTCTCTAAATTCAATAGGTATAATCAAATGATCATAATAGTTGAAATAGTGTGACTTTAAAGGTGGTATACTATTGCTATAGCCTAGCCCAAAATGGGAACAGAAAATCCACACGCGCGCGTGCACGCACACACACTCTCTCTCTCTCTCTCTCTCTCTCTCTCTCTCATATGTAATTAATAGTTTTTTTCTTGGTTCTAGGTCTGGTATATTTTAGTACAATCCTCTCTCTCATGTAATTAACAACTTTTTTCTTGGTTCTAGGTCCGGTCCATTTTAGTACAATCCAAAAGGCACCCCATTTAGAAATTGTATCGAGGTTGGGTTGGATCAGGTATGTTGATTTTGAGAAGATCTGGAACTGACCCATTTAGTAATTTGCACTAAGCCTTTGGACCAATATTCCAGTGGCATAGATCTAAATATTGAACACATGACCCACAAGTTCTCATTTCAGCTCCAATGGCCCATCCAGCCGACCTAACCCAACCGCACCCCTAGGGCTAGAGGTCATTTTGCCTCACTCCGAATAATCCCCAGCCTGCGTCGCCCAACTTCAGTACATATCCATAGATGGTCTATGACAAGAGTTGTTCATATCAACAAATGCTACGATCCTTTGGGAAGCAAATAATTAAAGCCACGCTAAAATGGCCACTCTGATTGTCACTACGTCTAGATCACTTATAAAACATTGGAAAAACCATTTTTTATTGCCACATTCTACTAGCAAAAGAATTTTAACTTGTGATTATTGCACTATAAATAAATTATTATGGCCCAAAAAATATGGATGGTTACCATCATTTGACCATATCAATATGTAGGGCCCAACCGATCGACGACACATGCTGGACAACCTGAACGTTTGATTTTATACTGACCATATCAATATGTAGGGCCCAGTGGCCACATTGCTACAGGATGGTCCTCTTTCGGCCCCATCATGCATGGTGTGTGTGTGTTATTCTGGATCATCATTTTAGGCCACGAGACAAGAATGAGGGAGATAAAAATCTCATATGAAACACACCACGGGAAAACAAAAATGATTGAACATCCACGGTTGAAAACATCCTAAAACCCACCATTGTAATGTTTATTTGTCATCCAACCTGTTGATTAGATGACACAGATTTGGATGAATGGAAACCGCAAATATCAAGTTGATATAAAAGTTTTGTGGCCCTGAAGAAGTTTTTAATGGTGGAAGTCAATCACCACCTTTTCCTGTGGTGTGCTCCACATGGGATCTGTATTTGCTAATTTTTTGTCTCGTGCCCTGAAATGATGTGTAAAAATGGATAGACGGTGTGGATATAAACACATAATCACGATGGAGCCCAAAGAGAACCGTCCATAATAGCGATTCCGTACGGAGTATCAGTATGCAGTCCGCCTACAGTGAACCTAGGGAGCGGATTACCTGTTACTGGGTGTTACCCTAACCGTGTGGGTCCAACCTTGACGTATTGTTGTACATGACCCCGTCCATCTGCTTTTTCATCTCATCTTAATGCACAATTCCAAACCTTAAAGATGATCAAAATCTCAGGTGGATCCCACCATTAGAAACATTGATGAATGATCATTAAAACCTTTTGTGGGCTGAGAATTTTTTGGATCAAAATGATCTTCCTATTTTCCCTTCATCCATTTCTTCTTGACATTATCAATGGGTTGGATGGAAAACAAACATTACGGAAAACCTTACGTTGGGGGAGCGGATTACGTGAGACCCCGGATCCACCAAGGTGGGTGGGACTAGAGCTGCGCACAAGCCAAGCTAACTCGGTTAGCTCACTCTATCTTGGCTCAAAACCACCTTGATTCAGCTCAATCCACCTTGATTCAGCTCAATTCGAAAGTTGGGTTTGAACCAAATCAAGCTATTTTCCAAGCTTGAAATGATTTTCAAGCTAATCTCGAGCTAACTCAAGCTCGATTCGGCTCAGCTCGAATGAAGTTTGATTCGGCTCGACTTGGCTAACTTAGTTGAAAAAAACATGCTCAATGAGAGGTGAAACTATCTATAAATATAAGTGGCGTTGTCAATGGGCTTTGCGTTGCCTCTGGCCTGATTTTAAATAGTTTTAGGCGAGGCTTTTTTACTGAGCCTATTTAAATTTTATTTTTTTCAAGCTCAAGCTCAAACTCAGCTTGAATTGGGCTCGAACTCGGCTCGAAAGCCCGATCAAGCCATCTCGAACATGCAAGTCCAGCTCGAAGGCCGAACACAAGCTATGGTGGTCATTGAATGAGCGTAGCTCAACCGGGCAAAGCTCGACTCAAACTCGACTCGTGCACAACTCTAGGTGGGACACCTAACTGCGGGGCTAACAGTGATGTATGTGTCTTAAATCCACACCGTCCAACCATTTTCAATATTATTTTAGGCTATGATTCTAAAGAATGAAGCTGACTCAAATCTTAGGTAGAACACACCACAAAAACAATTGTGATGAATCTCTACCATTAAAACTTCATGGATTCTACCGGAATGTTTATTTACCATCACCTATTGATAAGGTCTCAACAGCCTAGATGAAGAGACCACATAAATATCATCTTGATCCAAAGCTTTCGTGGGCCATAGGAAGTTTTTAATGGTCAATCACCACTGTTTCCTGTACTTAGAGCTGTACACGAACTAAGCTAGCTCGAAAAGCTTGCTCAGCTCAGCTCGAAAAAGCTTAGTTCGGCTCGATTCAAAGGGTGGATCAAGCAAAGCCAAGCTTAGTATGTGGGCTCATTGGAAATTCGAGCCAAGCCCAAGCTTGACTTGAGCTCGGCTTTGGTTGACTTGAAATCAGGCTCGGCGTGGCTTGTAGAAGGCTCGATTGTTTTAACCTAAAAATAATATATATATATATATATATATATATATATATATATATATATATATATATATATATATATATATATATATATATAACAAAAAATACTTTTTTTCATGCCCTTTCGCCCTAATTCTTTTTCTTCCATCGCCCTTTTGCACTCGCCCGCCCATCCCTAAAAATCTCAAAACAAAACCCCATCCCCTCCGGCCAATCGACCTTGCCTGGTGGCCCCAGCCTGACCAGAGACCCTCTCCAGCTGTCGGCCTCACCTCCTCCCTATCTGGCTCTCCCTCATCTCTGATTTCTCTCCCCATCAGCTGGCCTCACCTCCTCCCTCTCCAGCTCTCCCTCATCTCTGCGACTTTACCCAACGCCCGACTGCTCGGCTCTCTCTCATCTCTCTCCTACTCAGCTAGGTAACTCAGCTACTCTCTCTCTCTCTCTCTCTCTCTCTCTCTCTCTAAACTCCTCTCCCTCTTTCTCTCAATTTGCAATTTCTAAATTGTGACCATAATTTGTGTACTGTAACTTGTTGTATTGAATTTTTGAGTTGTAATTCGAAATAGGCTTGAAAAATGTCGGCTTGAAAGTAAAATTCAATATAGGCTCAAAAGTTCGAAGCTCAAATAAGCTCGAATTTGGCTCGAAAGCTCGTCCAAACCAAGCCAAGCCCACCACCTGGTTCGAGGACCAAGCCGAGCCAAGCTCAAGCTTAGGTCGCCTGCTGACCAAACCAAGCCGAACTGGGCAAAGCTCGGTTCAGCTTGGCTCATGTACACCTCTACTTGTACTATGGCCCCTCTTAGATTTGGAACTGCTTCATTTTTTGGATCATGCCCTAAAATGAACTCTCTATATGGATGGACGGCATGGATGTAGTTACATACATCACAGTGGCCCCACAGTTAAGGCCCCACCCACCTCGTGTCCTAAGAAGAGAAGGTTTGGTAAAATAGTCTCACAGCTTTTTTGTCCACCGAATACTCAAGGAAGAAGGAATCCGTCAGAAGGACCAAGAAATTGGCGAGTGGGACAAAGCTACCTAATGCGAATTTACCTCCAGCTTCGTTAATCGAGCTTAATCTGCCTGTAGTTCGTGCATCCATTTTTTATTATTATTTTAGACCATAATTTTAGACCATAGAAAAAAAGAAGCATATCCAAATTTGAAAATAGTAGTTATTGAACAAAAATCTTCTCAGGGCACTGTAATGTTTATTTGTCATCCAACCTATGGATTAGATCACATAAATTTGAGGGAAAAAACAACAATCAAGTTGATTCAAAAGTTTCTTGGCCCCTAGAAGTTTTCAATGGTGGAAGATCAATCGCTACATTTTCCTGTGGTGTCGTCCACCTGGTATTTGGATTTGCCTTTTTTCTTTTTTCTTTTTTGTCTAAAGCCCTAAGGTAAGCTGTAAAAATTGGACGGTGATAAAAGATAACCGGACGCGGATTGCATCCTGCCCCTTGGACAGCTTACAGGCCGGGCAGACCTGTGGAAGGGCCCACCATGATATATCCGTTTATCCGCTCCTTCCATCCATTTTATAAGATCATGAAAGGATATGGGGCCAAAAACGAGGTAGATCCAATGCTTAAGTGGGCCACACCAAATAGTGAGCAGAATCTGGTGAAGTAATCACAACCATGGTAGGTAGTGAGGATGTATTAGGTTCCGATCTCTATTTGGCATGGCCAAACGTAAGGGTTGGATCTTCCTCCTTTTTAAATTGATACATTAAAATGATCTTTTAAAATGGATGGACGGATTGGGTAAACGGATATAACGGTGGGCTCCTCCACAGGTCTGCCGGACGGTAATCCGTCGGAATTTGGGCAGGACGCAATCCACTGTCAAGGCCCATGGGGAACCACGGACACGGATTCCCTGCAAAAGCCTTGCGCTGGAACCAGTGGGGCCAAAAGTGATGTTTTTGATAAATCCATGAGGCCGATATCATTATTATTTTTTTTTATTTTTTATTTTTAAGCTCACTTTAGGACATAAGCGGCATCCAAGACTTAAGTGGGCTTCAATAAAAGGAAAGGTGGGCAGGGAAATTACTACGGTTGAAACCTCTATGGGTCGAGAGTAATGTTTATATAAAATCCATACAACTCATAATACCATTACTACTGGGATGAACTGAGAGCTTAAATATTAGCCTGATTCAAAACTCCTATGGCCCCATAAATATTTCAACGATGGATGTTCAATCCTCACCTTTTCCGCCCACTTGAGTCTTAATTCGGTTCATTTTTTGTCTCATCTTTTAAAATAATCTTCCAAAACCAATGGACATAGTGGACTTATCAAAACCATCACTGTGGGACCCACCTATGTTAGCAGCACAGTAACTTCCTGCGCAGGGCTTTCGCAGGAAGTCTGAGTCCGTGAACCATTACGGGTGCGGATTTCCTGGGAGAGCCTTGAAGTTCCTAACTAAGGTGGGGCCTAAAGTGATTTCTTTTTTTTTATAAATCCATCCTGTCCATGCGTTTTGGAGCTCATTTTAGGACATGAGAACAAAAATGAATCAGATCCATGACTCAAGTGGGCCCAACTAAAGGAAAAGGTGGGTAGGTAAATTACCACCCTTGAAACCTCCCTGGGTCCACAATGATGTTTGTATGTCATCCATATTGTTCATAACTCACTAATACTGGGATGAACTGTAAACAAAAATATTATCCTGATTTGAAACTCCTGTGGCTCCACAAATATTTCAATTATGGATGTTCAATCCTCACGTTTTCAGCCCACTTGAGTGTGGTATCTGTTTCATTCTTATTCTCATGCCTAAAATGAGCTCTCAAAGTGGATGAACGGGGTGGATTTATCAAAAACATCACTTTGGGCACCACCTTCGTTCCGAGTACAGGAACTTACCGTGCGAGGCTTTTTGCAGGAAATATGCGCCTCGTAAGGGAAAGCCTTTAGCAGGCATCTCCTACGCAAGGAATCTGGGTGGGGCCTACCGTGATTTTTGTAAGCAATCTACACTGTCCAACCGTTTTGTGAGATCATTTTAGACGTTGCGACAAAAATTGAATGGGATCCAAGACTCTAAGTGGGCCGCACTAAAGGAAAAGGTATGTAGGGAAATTCCTACCGTTAAAACCTTGGGGTCCACAGTGATGTTTATATGCTATCCATACCATACACAATGTCATTCCTACTGAGATGAACTGAACACACAAGTATTATCCTGATTCCAAACTTTTGTGGCCCCACGAATATTTCAATTGTGGAAGTTCAATTGTCATGTTTTCAGCCCACTTAAGTCTTGGATCCCGTTCAATTTTGGTCGCAACGCCTAAAATGATCTCACGAAATGGTTGGACGGCGTAGATTTCTCACAAACATCACTGTGGGCCCCACCCATATTTCTTGCCGAGGAGATGCCTGCAAAAGGCTTTCGCTGGCAATCCGCGTCCATGGCTACGGGCAGTGTCTGTATCGAGTCCACGGGTTGGCAATCCGCGTCCATGGCTACGGGCAGTGTCTGTATCGAGTCCACGTGAAGTGAACCCGAGGGATGAAAGTAACGGGAGCAGTTTGGGTGGAACACTTGTTGAAGTCCCCCAATATACATTGATACGCCATCCTCTAACAGTTCAAGCTTTTAGAGAAAGTGGTTGTTTGACATGGTATTAGAGCTCCCACGGGGGCATAAAACAACACTAACTGTGATGCATGCTCTTTACTTCCACTCCATCCATTCATTTTGACAGCTCATTTCAGGGCATGACTAAAACTTCGCGGGGCCACCAGAATGTTTATTTTCCATCCAACCTGTTGATAAGGTCACAAACACCTGAATTAAGAGATCACAGAAATATCAGGTTGATCCAAAGATTTTGGATCGGATCAGAAGTTTTTAATGTTTGATTACCAATTTTTCCTGTATTATGGTCCACCTGAGATTTGGATCTGGTTATTTTTGGTATAATACCCTAAAATGAGTTTTAAAAACAAATGCATGGCCTGGATCTAAGGAAAGTACATCATGGTGGACCCCACATTCACTGATCCACCCACCTCAGTGGATCCGGGGAACACTGAAACCTCGCTCCTAAGTAACATTAAGGTTTCCTGACAGCTGTGACCAGTCCCCAACCTAAAGAGGTCAAGGAATCCGAAGAAATCTCCTGGGAATGGGCGAATCCGACAAAAGTCACAAAATTATAAGCTTTCAAAGTCAAGCTTAACCAACGAAACGATTTTCAGGCCACAGTGATGTTTTCAAGACATCCCATCCGGCCATCATCACGTGCACCTTATCATATCATCCTTGGCAGCAAGAAAATTAAAAAGAGGGTCCAAAAGTCATGCGAACAGGGAACACTTGCAATCGATAAGCGTAGAATTAAAAAAGATTTCTAGGTTGTATATGGGCCACTGAGTTTTGTATATATAACTAGGTGGACTAGAGTGTTGAACTGACCATGACTAAGTTACCGTTCCAAAATTTCTAACCTCTTACTGGGACACTGGTTTGCTAAGAAAAGGCTATGGATAGTTTTCATTTTTAATCGTACAGTAAAATTAAACAAGTCCTACAGTCAGGAAACCAATAAACTTAATGTTTTAGTTGATGGTACATCTATATTGATTGGCCCTCATAATTTGGACAGGTTGCTTTAAATTATTGGTATTGCAAGTATGCAATCTCTATGCAACTTCATTGCATGAGTATCATCATCACACTCCGCCTGTGTATCAAAGTAAAGACCTTTCCAGGAAATTAATGGGTGTCTTCTTTTTATTTTTTCCTTGGGATTTTTTCATGTGGCTGCTGGTGTTTTTGGCTATATACTTTAAACTTCCGGCTTTTAAATTATTTCTTAAAATCTGCCCATTGTTTTCACGGTTAGAGATTTTCTTTTTTATTGGTTTTATCGAAACTGCCCTTTCCTTTACAGCACTAATAAAAGATGCACTTTGGATTCAGGGGTGAACCAATCCTTGACTATAGGCGGAGCCGAGCTTGATGTTTGCGACAAGTCCATACCGTCCATCTGTTTCTCCCTGCAATCAAAAGCTCAAAGAGAACTGCAAGATGGCCCTAAGTTGTTTCAATGGTGGGCGTTCAATTCTACTCTTTCTTATCATGTGGTCCATTGGATCTTGATATAGGCCTCATTTTTGGGCCCATTCCATAAAATGAGCTGGACAAACAGATGTACCGGGTGGATTTGTCACAAACATCCTGTGACCCCACGAATGTTTCAATGGCTGGCGTTAAATCCCCACTGTCTCATGTTTGTTTAGCCTACTTGATCTTTCAATTGGACTAATTTTTTTGGGATGTTCTGAGTTGGAAAATCCAATGGACGGAGTGGATTTGTTATTAACTTCATGGTGGCCCCATCTACCGTGAGCAATCATCTTCCTCTGGACTGACATGTCCACCTTTAACCTCTGGCTGCACCTAACCTCTCTCTGGCACGTGGATTGCCGTGCCAACTTAATCCTGAGGGTATTTAAGGCCCACCTTGATGTTTGTTAGAAATCCACACCGTCCTAGCTCATTTTAGGGCATTAGCCCAAAAGAGATATCCAAAGCTCAACTGGACCACCCGATGAAAAACTGTAAATTGAGCGTCTTAAGGCACCGAAGTTTTGGATCAAATTGATATTTGTGTTTACTTTCATTCATATCGATCTTATGAATTGGTTGGATGACAAATAAACATTACTGTGGCCCTAAGAAAGTTTCAATGGTGGAAATCACAATTCCCACTGTTCCTGTGGTGCGGTCCACTTGAGCTTTGTATATGTTTCAATTTTGGGCTCAACCCTAAAAACGTGTTGGAAAAAAAGAGAATGGCATGGATAAACCACATAAATTAACTATGGGCTTAGCAGTGTTTACTTAAGTAGGATAAAGCATACTAATAACTTAGGTACCATAAAAGCTCACTCAGTAACTCAGTAGTAATTCGATTTCTTGCTGATGTTGATTGCCGTGCCAACCTAACCTTGACCATACAGGGCTCACCTTGTTGTATGTGAGAAATCCACTTGTCCATCTGTTTTGCTAGCTCACTTTAAGGTATGGGCTAAAAAAATGAGGGAGATCCAATGCTCTAACTGAGCTGCACGATGACCCCAAGATGTTACAATGGTGTGCCTTCAATCCCACTATTCGACAACTCAGTTAGACCACTCAATAGAAAAAATTGAGATGGGACACTAGCAATAACTAAGGTTGTGTGCAGCGCCCACCATGGCATGTAAGTTCCATCCAACTCACCCATCGGATGCGACTCACCCAGATCAATGGACATTCTAGAAATGTGGCGGGACGTAATGGTTTTAGGCCTGATTTTTGGAATGCTGAGGTCTTTTACTTTAGGGTTTATTTGCTTTCCAAATTACCCGAGTAATTACTAGAAGTTTCTGGTAACATCTCTCCTCTGTTTTGTTTGGCCACTCCAGTGACATCTCGAAGGATTTCCTCACGGAGACATCGTGGCCACTAACAGCATAATAAGACATTATCCAATACTTGTCAACATTTAGGGCTTTTGACATGTAAAGTAATTCACTCATTTTGATGTATTTATATGTAATTTTGTCAATATATATTATATTCACACCGTCCACCTATTTTGCAATATCATTTTAGGCCTGTCTAAAAAAATGAGCTTAATCCAACACTTTTACTTACCCAAGTTTTTAATGGTAAGAGTTCAACCCCAATGCTAATTGTGGTGTGGTCCATTTCTTCTTTGGATGGAGTGGATGTCACACACGTAGCATGGCTTCTTGGTGCACTGGATCCCTTGAACAGTTCATGAAAATTGGCAGCCGTTGACTCTTTCATACCTGACTAATAATTGAAGACTGGCTAGGTTTCTAGGGAACAAATGAGGTCCCTCCATGTACCCAACCACATCTATTCATGCCATAGTAAGTACCCAAAAATTTTGGTACACCTAAATCCTTAGGGCCTGTTTGGAGCATGGATTTGTAACCCCTTGGACAGAACTCCCTGGATTTGAAACCCCCTATATTTGAAACCCCCTAATTGTGTTTGACACCCTAGATTTGGAATCCCCTATAATCCAAAAGTATGATATTTATAGGGGTTTGAATTTAATTAGTAAATCAACTTTAATATCCTTAATTAGTGTACGTATGCAATGTTTGACACAATGGTTGTAATAAGCCCATTGAAATATATACTACAGCTGAAAATGATGAAATTCCGAGTCTCAGATGGGCCACAAGTATAGGATAACATCTGAGTGACTAACCAACAATTTTTAACCGTTGATTTACATGGATAATGTTTGGATGACGCAGATCATCATATTAAAGTAATTTTAGTGATGCAATTGATAATCCGATTATTTGGGGATATCATCAGTGGGCCATGTGCCCAATAGATTAGTAGCCTAATGACACACATGTTACACATGTGACTCTTGGAAGGGTTTTACATGTAATCCAAGCTTTCACCTTGGATTTGAAACCGCCTCATTGAAGGGATTTGAAACCCCCTAGATCTGAAATCCACAGTTGCTTTATGTGCCAAACACAATAGGGGATTTGAAACCCCCTTAAATCCATGGTGCCAAACGACTCCTTGGTTAAATAGGTTAAAATTTTAATTTTCTGATTTACAAACACAATAAGTTACTAGGCCACTTCGGACATACACTCTTGGTTGTGGGAGAGGTTGAAGGATCCACATTTCATCAACCCTCACACTCAGAATAATTCGACCTGATGATGCCAACCACAATGACTGGGAAATTTTGTGGTCCATATTGGCTATTTAGTATAAGAGCCATTGAATGGGCCTTAATCGTGTGGGGTCTAATTTCATTGCTTATTTGGCTCAAGCATCATTCAGAACAACCGATAATAAACATCAGAGTAATAGTTAGAAAATGGACTATTTGTTAGGGCTGAGGAAGCATTCTCAATCCTAACATTGGGAAACCCTTGATACCCAACTTTGTGAATCGAGGAATATTTTAGGTTATTTTATATTAATTGCTGAGTTCATGATTTATGCTCCTTTTTATAATTGGGCAATTAGTGTATTTATGAATCAACAGCAGCCAAAACACTTTAATGGTCAAATTCAAGGCTCTTACTCATGCATTGGTGGTAGACTCACAAAATTTCCAACACGAGGTCATGGATTCGAGCACCCATTGTAATGAAATCCTACTCTGGTGTGATTGTAAAAAAAAAAAACAAAAAACAAAAAAAAAAACAAAAAAAGAAGACATATTTATGAATTTGTTGTGCATCCAAACAAGTCCTTATCCAAGGAAGTTTGCAAATTCCACATGTGAGCTGAGACTGCTGAGACGTACATGACGCAGGGAGGACGTGGTAGGTCGATCACCATCTCCCTAACCGATTGTTTCTCGAATCCACGAAAAGAAATAAAAGAAGAAAAAGAGGAAATTAATTCCGAATAATTGTTTTTTATAGATTCAATTGATAATAAACGGAATTACAATGCATATAAACAGGAAACTAAACCCTAGATAAAGTATCAAACCCCAACTCCAACTCAAACTCCTAGAAAAGGCAATTTACTATAAATAGTAAACTTATTATCTATAGAAGTCATTCAATCCTACTTGAACTCTTAGTTTTCGGCCAAAAATAGAAAGTTATCAAACGGCTTCAACCATGTTATTCTACAAAATATTCTAAGCCCTTTTCATGTTGGGCACTAACTCTAAAGCCCTACAAATCCAAAGTTATGATTGAATTAAAACTTACTATAAATAGTAAAACTGAAAATAAACTAGCCTAATGACCGTCGATACAGTCGAATTTCACGATTCCGACATGGGCAACCCGGCATAGCGGGGTTGGTTGGCTAAAGTAGCTTGAACTACCCCAAATTGATATGTTATATGTCCCAAAACTCATTCCGGATTGCGAGATACGGGTGGTTTACGGTCTTGACGGTTCGAATTACTTCCGACTTTGACCAGTCTTCTTTTGATCCATCTGGGCCACAAAATAATCAGCAACCAATTCTACATCAGTACACATCTACACGGGCACCCATGCAAATTTCAAACATGACTATAAGACCTGAGCTTTCCTTAAGATTGGAAATAATGGCTAAATCTTTTGCCTAAAAATCAGATAGTTCAGTTTTCAAGTGGGCCAAGACGTAGCAAGTAAATTTACGGCAAATTTAACGGCTAATGTTTCTTTTACTAGCCATTCATTGTTTTGATATGTTGCGGCTCACCTGAGGGGCTAAGGGCCCAGACAGAAGTTCAAATGGGCCGGGTGGAAGGCCTGTTGACTGACCCGACCTGGTCAATTTAAGAATCAGGTCGGATTTTGGGACCCAGACCCAATCCATTGAATTTTTTGTCATCTTTGTGTTGGGTCAAAGTCAGAAAAGCCGACCCAGTAAATTAATTGCTCGGTCCAGGGTTTGGTTTGGGTTGGGGCCAGGTATAGGACCCAGGCCCAAGCCTTTTATCATATAGGTTTGGTTTTGGTTGCATCTGGACCTAGTTGGGGTTAGGTATAGAAATTAAAATTGAGATTTCACATCAATCATTTACATTCCATCTAAGTTTCGGTGACTTTCAATTTTGATGGTTAAAATTAAAATGACAAGGTAAAATTAAATGATTAGGGTAGTTCGAGTAGTCTGATTTTGGTACAATCTCCATCTTTCATGATCCAGCTGGTCACAAAGTGGTGGATGGAGAACCACGTTTCAAAAGGGATGGTGAACTATTCATAAGCCTAAGCCCAAAGGGAACAAAAAATCCACATGCGTAATTAATTACTTTTTCTTTGGTCTCAATTGGGTCTGGTTCTGGTCCTAGTATGACCAAAAAAAAAAAAGAAAAAAAAAAAGAGGACCCATTTAAAAATTGGGTCCAGTTCAGGTTAGGTCCGGTTGAATCGAGTCAAACCTTTGGACCTAGACCAGCCTCATGGGCTTTAGTTTTGGATCCGGACCTACAAGCTTTCGTTTCAGGTCCGTAGACCTGTCCAGTCAACCTGATCCATTTCCACCCATGCAACTAGAGATCATTTTACTTGACACAATATCACCAACCTGACCCATTTGGGCCTCCAACTAGAGATCATTTTGCTTGACTCAGTATCACCGGTTTGTGTCCCCTGATTTGATTACGCATGCAGAGATGGCCCTATGACAAGAACTATGATGCTAGTCAGAGGGGAAGTAAATAAAGCTACGATAAAATGGTGTGACAATGATTATCACTGTCTAGATCACTTATAAAACATTGAAAAACCCATTTTCGATTGCCTCATTCTATTAGCATAAGCAAATGTTGGAATGATCTTTAAGTGTGATTATTGCGTAATAAATCAATTACAATGGCCCCAAAAAATATGGATGATTACTATCATTTGACCATATCAGCATGCAGGGTCCATGGGGTGACACATAGCCATAGGAAAATAAAAATTAAAAAAAGATATCTTACATCTATGTCCTGTAGTCCAGTTCACTCTTAGGCATTTTAACACTAAGGTCATGGCTTCAAGTGCCCATATAGCAAACATGTGTTTAAAAAAAAGAATTAGAAGAGAGAGAAGAAAAGAAAAAAGGCCTTCCAAGTTGTATATAATGCCATCCAGCTTTGTGTATGGAATCACTCCATGCTTTGTGTATGGAATCACATGATGGGTGGTTGACATTGAAGGTGGGCCCCCCATGGTGGAAAATTTATTTTGATGGTGGGCCCACTTGATGGATGAACCAAATCAAGAAGGTGGATCCCACATGACAGACAAATTATTTTGATGGTGGGCCCCACTTGATGAATCAACCACATCAAAGGTGTTGATGATGAATGGTCCACATCAAAGATGGGCTCCACATGATGGGCGGTGGATATTAAAAGTGGGCCTTACATGATGGACAATAACGTTAATGTTGGGCTGCACATGAGGACGGTTCACATTGAAAGTCGGCCCCTAATGATGAATGACCCACATCCAAGGCGAGACCTACTTGATGGACGATCAACTTCGAAGTTGGGCCCTGCATGGTGGATGGTCAACATAAAAGATGGGCTCGCATGATGGACAATCCATATCCAAAAACAGGCTCTCTCAATCACCCATATTTACTTTAATGCAGCTATCCTTCTTGCTTTCTTTCTTTCTTTCTTTTTTCTCTTCTAAATGCATGGCCGGCAGATGGGCCATAGGCATAGATGAACGTTCATTTTTACACATTGTTTTAACATTTTTGCCTTTCAAATTGTGTCTGACCATTTCTCCATGCAACTTGTTTTGGGTGAGAAAATAGCCGTTTTTTCCCCCTCTCTAAGTGCTGAAAAATTTGACAGAGCTCTCTAGCAATTCCTGATTGGTGCCATCAATGTCTCTGACTTTTGAACCGTTCTTGTATATATTGAAGGCAGGCACCATGCCACCCCTTCTGATTTTGCCACGTAAGGGTTGTCTTCAGTGTCCACCTGATTAACAAAATACCCATTTGAGAACAAGCGATTAGGTATATGAAAAATAATGCTCATGTGGGCTTAGGTGCATGTATATATTTATATTATTAGTTGTCCACATATATTAAATGAACCATTTTAGAGTATTCTTGAGCCGGCCCATGGATCTGATCCGTTAGATTGATGGGCCAACTCTTGGATGGGGACCAGAAGAAAAAGACACGTGGATCGATGAAGTCGATTGTCTGATCAATTTCATTCTTTTTGGACAGCCCGATATCACGAACAAAAAACTTACAAGGTCATGGGCTGGATTCCATCTTACCCACCTAAAGGAAAATAATTTTAATAGAGAATCTAGTGTGGGCCACACCCCTATAGCTAACGGATGCCTATATCTACATTTTTTTCAAGTAGAGATCACTGACCGTTTCAAACTGGTTTTTGATATATTAAAAAAAAAAATTGAGATGGGACATCAACAATAAGGTTGTGTGCAGGGCCCGCTATGGGGTGCAAACTCTCATCCAACTCATTCATCAGGTGTGTCTCACCAAGATCAATGGACATTCCAGAAACGCCGCTGGAATGTGGAGGTTTTAGACATGATTTTCCGAACGCTGATGTCTTTTACTTAAAAGCGTTGTAAGGATTCAGTCTGCGGCTGGTTAGAATGAACCAGTATGCGTTCGTCATGGCTAACCAAAGAAGTCAAAAGTAAGGTTTAATTGTTGTGTGAGTCCGATCTTCTTTCATCCTAACATCTTTTAGAAAGACCATGGGAATTTCCAGCCGCACTGTTTTTCACACTCAAAACCATTTTCTCCATTGTGCGCATTCAAAACTCGAAAGAAACAAATCAAGAAGTTTCAATCTTCTAGTCCATGGTTGCTTTATTAGGTTTTGTATTCACTTTTGGTTTCTTCTTTCTTGTCTTTTTGCTTTACTCGGGAAATGCTCCGGTGCTCCAAGAAAGCTACAAGTTAGTGGTCCTAGTTGTATTGTGAAACTTGGACAGTCCAATTCATTAATGTAGACTGTTCTTTTCATGGTTAATTAGTTGTGAGAAATACCAATTTGATCAATGACATTTAATATGGACAGCTCAGATCATTTATGAAAAGTAGGTCCAATTGACAATTTAATCCATATATTTGTTTGGCCTATCATGGATTACTTATGGTTGAATATTCGCTCATGTTATACAATCGGATAATTGGATAATCTATGGTCAAGATCATTAATATTGGTAGTCAAACGCCCATTGTGAGTGGATAGGTTCTCGATCATTGGCTTTCCAAGGCTTACAACCCTAACCATGAGTTGCATAGAGTCTTTTATTGCCCATGGTGGTTCAACTTTGGCAGGTTAGGTTGGGTTGGATCATGTTAGGGTTAACATAGGCCCAAGACAACCTCAAAAGGATTCGACCCTAGGCCCAACCCAGCTGAAGGTATTGAAATCTCAACGCTATTGAAATGCGGTTAAGGTTAGGTATTGAATATTCAACCATATCAAAATTATGGTCGAATCGTGTTGGTTGGGTTGGATCAAATAAACACCCACAACTAGCAAAGTAGCACATAAAATGAAAGATCTAGCCGTGCAATGTAAGGTATTATTAAGTAAAACGTGTAACTACTGAAATGACACTAGCAAAAGAAAGTTAATTACAGTCACCATGCATAAATAAACAAAATTACATAAATAAGTATGGTGAATGCTATAATATACAACTTGGTGGGCCCAGAGAGCTTGGGTTGTTGTCTAGACCGTGTAAAATGGAATGTTGACTATTCTTTCATTTCTAGAAGAGTCATGACTCACATTCAATGAACAACCCCTAACGTGAAGGGTTGGAACCGTGTGAGGCATCTTGAACAACTCATGTGTTAATGATCCACACCATTCATCAGGTATTTCGCAATATGAATATGCTATAGATAAAAAAATAAAATAAAATTGGTGGCCTATTTATCATGCAAGTCAAACTTACATGAATATTGCTTCTTTTTTTCTTCTTCTTCTTTTTTTTTTTGTTAGTCATGCAACACACCCACCCTATTAGCTGTGCAACCCATCCACACTACTAGTCACACATTGTACCCATCGAGGTGCAGTTAGTGTGTCTCCTTATCATTCGAACTTGAGACTTGCCGTTGAAATGCCAAGGCGAAGTGTGACTAACAGTATGTGTGCGTACTACCAATGGGATGTGTGCATGCATGTACTAACCCAAAAAAAAAAGAAAAAAAAAAAAAAAAAAAAAAAAAAGACATCTTCCAACTCGGCAAGTAGGCAGACACAATGAATTTTGCTTTACCATGCAGGCTACAATTACATTTCTAACATGCATATTAGCTATAACTTAATTCAATATGCCATGCATATAAAGTGAGGTTTTTATAAGATCAGGTTGCCAAAGGTCTCAACCTAAACCTAACCCAACCCAATCTAGGTTGGGCTGAGGGTCGGTTTGAGGATTTTTAATCCCAACCCATTTCAATAGACACGGTTTGCGTAGTTACCTGAACGCGAGCCAGCTAACGAGCTGGTATCAAAGCTATGTGGGCCCCACCATGATGTATGTATTTTATCCATGACATCCATTCATTTTTCAAGCTCATTTCAGGCATGAGACCAAAACTGAGGTAGATCCAAATCTCAGATGGACCACACCACAGGAAACAGTGGAGATTGAAAGCTTGACATTGAAAACTGGCAACTGAAGTTTTAGATCAAGCTGATATATATATATATATATATATATATATATATATATATATATATATCTTCATCCAGGTCAGTCTATGTGACTTTATCAATAGATTGGATGGCTAATAAACATTCCAGTGTGCCCTAACAAACATTTCAGTGTGCCCTAGGAAGTCTTTAATGGTTGACGATCAATCAACTTTATTTTACTGCAGTGTGGTCCACCTGAGATTTGGATCTTCCCAAAACTAAGATGGAAAAATGGATGAACAGCAGCTATAAAACACATATATCATGTTGGGTCCCTCAGAACATCGACATCAGCTAGCTGGCTGGTGCTCAGGTCACTTAGCCAAACCGCGTCCCCTTTCTACGTCAACCCGACACGAGTCAAACTCGTGGTTTGCCCAGTCGCTTTCGTGTTGACCTAACCCGAGTTTCACGTCTACCCCTGTAGTCAAGCACGCGTAAACCAGTAACTTTTACGGACCGGATTTGGTGGTTTATCCATGCCGTCCATCCATCTTTTAAGCCCGTTTGAGTCCACGTGCCCAAATATTAAGCATTAAGCAGATCAAACCCTCAAGTGGACCACACTACAGGAAAAAGTGGTTATTGAACTTCCACCATTAAAAACTTATTGGGCCCACAATTTTGATCCAGCTGATATTTGTTTTTTTCACTTCATCCAGGTCTTCATGACCTTATCAGCATGTTGGATGCCAAATGAACATTAAGGTGAGCCCTGGGAAAGTATCAACGGTGGGTGTATTTTTTGGTTCATCCACTAAAATGAGATGAAAAAATTGATGGACGGTGTGGATCTAAAACAAATACATCATGGTGGGCCTACAGCGTTGGATAAGCACACAATCGTTTCCTAATTTCCACGCAACTGTACCCTACACTGACTCTGGTCGTCTCAATGGAGCCCACCGCTGTCTGAGGAATGAGTGCGCTTTCAAATCCAACGCAGAAAAGGCAAAACCCTCCTAATCATCTTTCTATAAATAAAGAAGAGGAGAGGAGGTTCCAAAACATGTGTTCCAACCGTGGGGCCCACATTAATCTGTGTTGTATATCCACGCGGGCGTGCTGGAGTTATTTAATGAAAACAGTAGGTGAAAAGTCAAAAACAGAAATAAAATAATTAAGAAAGCAAAACTTACATGTTTAGTTGAGGTGTGACTGAGTTACGCAGCTTGAAACATTTATCAGTTTTTTCAACTCATTTTATAGCATAGTACTAGAAATGAAGGTGGTCAAAATCTCAAGTGGACCACACCACAAGAAATTGTGGTTATTGAATGCCCACCAATTAAACTTCCTAGTGCACATTGTAATGTTTATTTTCCATCCAACCTGCTCATAAAGTCAAGTAGATAAAGACAAGGGAAAAAACAAATATCAGATTGATCAAAAAATTTGATGCCCTCAATAAGTTTTACTGGTGGCCATTCAATCCCCACTGCATGGCTATTTGAGATTTGAATCTGCTTCATTTTTTTGGGAAAATACCCTAAACTGATCTGGAAAACTGATGGTCGGTGTGGATATACAACAAATACATCAACATGGGCCCCACAGTTAGGGAAAAACCAACTGTCATTTTACCCGCGAAACACTTATCATCTATGTATCAGACGCAATATGCATCCAGGTTCGAAGGTCAAAATCACGTAAATGATGAGATTCATATAGACGTAGGGTGAACTGTAAAATTCTTACATTCAAGACTATTTCAAACCTCTGATTATGTCACGCTTGTCCTTTTGCCCATGGCGTTGGGTTTGCCTTGACCAAGGCCATTTTAACCCAACTAGGGCAGGGGTGAGGGGACTCGGTGTCACACTCCACCCAAGTAATTAACAATACCCGAATCCTAAATTTGGGGATGTGAACTAAAAAGAATTGCATGTGAGCGTGTTTCCTCCATGTCTTTGTAGTCAGGTTAGCAATCAACTTGCAACCAACAATCAGAGTCACATTTATTAAAACCGTGGGTATCAAAACACGAACAAAGATAGCTAATTTAAATAAAAAAAATTCAAGTACATATCCAAAAATGTACAAATTTAAACAAAAAAAATTCAAGTAAATATCCAAAAATGTACAAATTTAAACACAAAAAATCAAGTAAATATCCAAAAATGTACAAATTTAAACACAAAAATTCAAGTAAATATTCGAAAATGTACAAGTATAAGACTTCCTGAGATGGGGACCACACAATCATAATATGCAAAAGAGAATATACTAAATATACAACCCAAAAAGAAAACTCGGATATGCAGGCTGGCTCGAAGCGCAACCTCTTTAACTCTTGACTCCTCGACTCCTAACCCTCAAGAAGCGGCAATGCCCCGCCCTACTTCTAAACATCTGTATAAGTCAAATGGAAGGCATA
Organism: Liriodendron chinense; assembly: GCA_003013855.2. Classification (NCBI taxonomy): domain Eukaryota; kingdom Viridiplantae; phylum Streptophyta; class Magnoliopsida; order Magnoliales; family Magnoliaceae; genus Liriodendron; species Liriodendron chinense. Next base: position 120,513 of record PVNU02000351.1, on the reverse strand, counting down.
AGAGACCAACATAGTGAAGAAATAACCTCAAGATTAATGTATGCACAACATGTTAGCTAAGTAAGGATTTTACATAGAAGTAGGATTATCAGGCATATAGTTCATACACGAAGCTAAGCAAAGTTGTTAGAGGTAAAATCGGACCATCATCCATATCACAGAAGGGTGCATATATAGGTCTCTCACGTTTATGAAACACAACAAGGCGACAGTTATCTACAAATTAAATCTTATCTAAATGTAGAAATACAGGAAGGGCACATCCAATTGGCATAAGGACAGCCCTGAAACTAACCAGCTAGTAAAATCTATGCAAAAGGATGGCCCGAAGTGACTAGCCATATGGTAAAATTCACACAAAATGACACCCATAACAAACTAGCCAGCTGATAAAATACACAGAGGTACACTGGCCCATACTAACTAGTCATTGGATAAAATCCACGCAAAAGGATGACCCATACTATTTAGTCGCCCGATGGATTCTGCGTGCTAGTTGGGTGCATGATTAGCCTAACCACGATAAGTCTAATTACAAGCAACAAGCAATTTCATTTATAAAAAATTTATAAGCAATAAACAATCTAATTTACAAGCAACAAGCAATCCAATTTATGAATAACAAATGGCCAAATTTACAAGTAACCCATTAAAACAACCCCTCGATTAGTGGTCCTCCCAATAAATAGCATCCATCAAAAGTTTGACTAAGGACATATTAAAGGGTTCGACCTAAGGAAAACCACCCAGGTAGAAGAGTCTGACACAAACAAGAGGGGTCCATCCCGAAAATCTCAAAGGGCATTGGTATAATAAATATGGAATTCATCATATAGGTCAGGCCGCTAACCCAGGGTTTGTTTCCATTAAATTCATAGAAAGGGCGATCCAAAGCCATGATGATTTATTCATAAAAGTGGCAATAAAGCCACATTGATAGTTCATAAGCGATTCTTATTTTCCACAAATTTTATAAATTACACTCCAACCACAATAATTCCCTAATTTCTGAGCAAGTCATCAATCTAGCACGTATATTTTCTTAAAATAACATGTTAAAATGCACTCATGGGTGAGTTACACAAAGGAGTTCCAGCTAAACATAAATTTCAGCAATTACAATCAATTCCTAGAATTCTAAGAAACAAACAATGCATATAGGGAATTCAATACCGAACTAAATATTGCAAAAAGCTTGACGGGTAGATCTTCACCGCTTAAGTAGGGGTTTCTTGGTTTCGGGCACTCCAACTCAAATATGTTTCAATTATGACAAATTTTACAGTTGAAAATTGGGAGAAATTGAAAAAAATCCAACCCTCACACTTCAATCCAAAGTTAACACCCAAATTAATTCAAAATAACCAAAATTAGAAGTTAATCGAGGATTTTCCACTTACCTAATTACCTGGGTCAACTCGATTCGGTGACACGGCATCGAACTTGGGCCCGAACGGATGATCAAACACCGTTGAACCACCGCACAACCCATGTGTGCAGTTAGGCAGCTGTTACCAACTGTTCAGACTTCAGAAACCCCACATGTATGCGTTGGATAGAGCATATATGGCATGCATGCGCCTAAGAAAGGCATGCGACCTGTGCGGCAACTCACTTCTTTCTCTCTATTTCCCTCTCAATCTCATACTCCCTCTCTCCCTCTCTATCTCAGACCTGAAAATGAAGGAAAAATGGGTGAAAGTAGGCTTTTATATCCCCAAATAAAAAGTTGATGGCTCGCACATACATTGATATTCAGAGCGTGTCGGTTAGACCGATAGGTGTAGTCAATAGGATTGACAAAACACATTTATTTTTCGATTTCCTGAATAGCATTGTTAGTTGGACCAATAAGGTTGTAGGTCAAACCGACAGAACATGATCTCCACTTATAAATGGGGTTTTCATTGTTCTATATCCCTAGGGTTCAAGCCTATGTTTTCTATTGACTATTAGCTCCAATTGAACGCTCTATCTAAGGCTGTTCAAAAAACCAACAAAACCAACCGAACCACTCAGTTTCGAACAGTTTTCTATTCTAATTCGGGTCAATTTAGTTTTTTAATATAAAAAACTAAGAATGTCGGTTTAGTTGTCAGTTTATGAAAATTATATAAAAAAAAATCAACCGAACCAAACCGATTATATATATATATATATATATATATATATATATATATATATATATATATATATATATTTGAATTATATTTATTACGTATTTATCACCCCTACCATATGGCCTAACTTAATAATATCTTATATATTCATGCCGTCCGTTCGTTTTCTCAGCCCATTTTAGGATGTATTCCTTCTCAGGTGGACAACACCACAGGAAACAATGTTGATTGAACGCTCGCGATTAAAAATGTCATAGGGCCTACTTGAAGAAGATCTGCAATGTGTATTTGCCATCCAACCTTTTAATAAGGTCAAACAAACATGGATGAAGGGAAAAGTCAAATTGCACCTTCACCTTGATCCAAAACTTTTATATCTTATAATTATATATATATAAAAAGTTTTAATGTTCATTCACTAGTTTTTACATTGATGTGGTCCACCATAGATTTGGATCTTCTTATTTTTTTAACGTTATCATAGAATCGACAAAACCGAATTGACCAACATTTATTCAATTCGGTTCGGTTAGTGAGGCTTCATCAGTTCAGTATACAGTTGTTAAATATTCAAAATCGAACCGACCGAATCATGCATAGCCCTAGCTCTATCTAATACATGCTAGTGTGGGATTCATCTATTGGTAAAACCAGCCTACAGTGGAAGAAGCGAGAGATCAAACAAGTTCAACCACAATGGCAACAATCGACACACTCAAGAAGGCAATCCAATTTTATGTGGAAAAACCCCCCACGGGTAAAAAAGCACCACATAAAGTGAATCCACTATGAAATAGGAAGCTACAAGAGATTACAGAAGAATCCAAACCCGAATCATAGCCCACAAGAGAAACCTCAAGCTAATAAAGCTAATTCTCACATGAGAAGGATAAACCCTGTCCTTTCCCTCATTCCCGAGAACTTCAAGCTTTCCCCTAGCTCTTTCTCTTACCCTAGAACTATCTCAATCCCTTTAGGAAACCTAGCTCCTTTGGTCTCTACCTTAATCTCGCATTACACCCCTTAAATAGGCAACAAACCAGAATTAGAAATATCTTATGCAAAAGCACATAAAATCATCAACATAGTCGAGCTCCGAGTCGGTCACTCGATGACCATGGTTCGGTCACTCAAACCCTCTCAAAATTGTCTAAAGAGTTCGCTGTACGAATCTTACAGTGGTCAGTTTCCCGATGGCCTTTTCCAACATAGATTTGAGTCACCCGATTCCAACAATCTCCACCATGACGAAAATCTACATGCTGCACCTCATTATACTCGATTACCCATCATTCCTTTCTACTTCGTCTTCATCATAGCTCCACTGCTTCTCATGCCTCCACCAACTTTAACATCGCACCTCACACCCCTGCTCTTCTCATGTGGCCCTTGGGCACTTGCTACATACAAGCAACCGTGGATCCCGCTAAATCCACCACAGCTCCACCATGAGAGGTGCTCCTGATCAAACTCGATTGCAGCCGATGAACTTGATTGAGATATTGGCATACTGATCCATCTTCTTTCACTCCACTTCTTTCGTAGATATTGATCGCTTTCTATATTTTTCTTTCATGAAATCCTTCTTTACGTTGAACCTCATGTTTCATGTCATTGATACCTCGTCTCAGATTTTAATCTACCTCCCAACATTCGCTCTGATATCACTTGTTGGTATCCGTATAATGCGTACCAACCTTAGCTCTGATACTAATTATTGGGAAAAAAAACCCAACAGGGAAAGCAAGCTGAGAAATCAAATGAATCTAACCACAATGGTAACAATCAAGCAACAATCGACACACACAAAAACACGATCGGATTTTACATGGAAAAACCCCTCACGGGTATAAAAAACCACGGCACAAAGCTAATTCACTATGAAATAGGAGGTTACAAGAGATTACAGAAGAATCCAAACCTAGATCATAGCCCACAAGAGAAACCCCAAGCTAACAAAGCTAATTCTCACATGAGAAGGACAAACCTGTCTTTTCCTTCATTCCTGAGAACTCCAAACTTTCTCCTATCTCTTTCTCTTGCCCTAGAACTCTTTCAATCCCTTTAGAAAACCCAACCCCTTTAGCCGCTACCCTAATCATGGATTACACCCTTTAAATAAGCAACAAACCAGAATTAGAAACATCTTATGCAAAATAGTATAAAATCACCAACACAGTTAGGCTCTAGGTCGGGTGCCCAAACCCATCGTCAGTCACCTGACGACCATGGTTCAGTTGCCCGAACCCTCTTAAAATTGTCCAGAGAGTTTGTTGTACAAATCATATGGTGGTCGGTCGCCCGACCACCATGATCGGTTGCCTGATGGCCTTGTCCAACATAGATCTAAGTCACCTGATTCCAACACTTGTTGGGAAAAAACTAGTAGCAGAAGCAAGCCGACGAACACAACAAAAAATAGAATCAAACAAGCATGCAACACAATATAATTACACCCACACACAATCAACCACACAGAAACAATTCGATTTTATGTGGAAAAACCCCTCAACAGGTAAAAAAACAACGGCACAAAGCAATTTACTATGATTATCAGAAGATTACAGAGATGAACAGCCCACAAGCAAGGAAAACCCAAGAGAAAACCCAATCTTTCTCTCTCTCAAACACTCTCTCCTCACCCTAATACAATTAGGAAACCTTGGACACTTTAGGATACCTCCTAATCCCGATTACAACCCTTTTATATAGGAGAATACCCGAAATTAGAAACATCTTAAGTAGATTTGTGTAACCATGCAAAACACCACCATTCTTGGTGACTGGTTGGAGCCTACCGCCGACCGGTTGGACCTGGTAAAAACCAGTCCAGAGAAGAAGCTTCCAAATTCGTCACGTTTAGCCTCAACAGCTAACTAGTCGGTAGACCGGTCGGAACACACCACCAACAGGTCGACGACTGGTCTGAAACACCCAAAAACTGTCCAAAGACCTGTTGTGCTTCCTGGGCCAAAATCAGACTGGTCGGCCGACCAGTCTAAGCACCTAGTTTCAACATAGTTTGAAGGCTCCTCTAACAATCTCCACCAAGGCTTTTAACGTCGAATCAAACCTTCCTTACTTCTCATGCCTCCATCAACCCTATCCTTGCACTTTCATGCCCCTTACCTCTCTTCTCATGTGACCCTTAAACACTTACCACATACGAGTAATCGTGGATTCTGTTGCTGATCCTGCAGCTTTACTGTGAAACGTTCTCCTTATCAACTTATAAAGATGGCCACACCTCCATGCTTTCATCCACACGAGTGCCCCCTTCACCACTTTACAATACCGATTGCGGCCGATAAACATGCATCCTTTCACCTCGAGTGCACTAGATTCTGATTTAAAATATCTCACATCGTGCTCTGATTCTCTTCCCCTCATAACCAATGCCTCTAAGGAAGAATGAGAATCCATGTCACCACTTTTCTTTCTCATCGCCTTTGACTGGAAGGCTAAGATAATGGTCTCAACGTTAATTGTCTCCCTTCCTGCACACAAGTCCCTGAATGACTCATATGAACCTGGAAGAAAAATCAACAGGATGCATTCTTGATATTCATCTTTCATCAGTTCATCCATCTCTATCAACTTGCAAATAAGCCTGTTAAACGTACTGATGTGGTCCTTCACATCCATCCCCTCTACCATCTTTACGTTAAACAACCGAAGCACCAGATACAGGCGATTCTCCAAAGATTTTTCACATAGACCTTCTCTAACTTCACCATCATATCAGTTGTAATCTTCTCCTTCATGACATTATAAAGGACATCATCCATCAGGCACAACTGGATTGAGGTTTTTTGACCTTCTTGTCGAGCTTCGTCCACTCATCCTCTTCCATAGCCTCAGGTCGGCAAGAAGGCCAAAATTCAGGTGGGCCTTACCACATATACATCATCCATTAGGACAACATTGGGATTCCCTCATGTTACTAGTGATTCTTGAGTTAGTTACTCTTCTAGCTCCTTCATATATAGACAATATAGTTGGGTTTGTACTACCTTAAAGAGCTGAACCTGGTGACATCATCACTACTGTAGTGCTACTGCAGTGATGACATCACCAGGTTTAGTTCAATATTTGGTGTGGGCCACTTGAGCATTGGATTTGCCTAATTTTTAAGCCCATGTGCTAGCATGATCTTATAAAATCGATGGACGGTATGGATAAACAAATACATCATGGTGGGCCCCTCCACAAGTCTGCCCAGACGGTAATCTGTTTGGGCAGGGGCAAAACATAAACCTAGGGCCCTCAAAGGGTCGGATTTGGATCGGATCTAGTTGGATCTGGCTCCAAGTCTGAATATATGTAGACAAATTCGAATAGGATTCAAATCTGGCTCAGATCCAAAAGGTGATATCCATATGCAATCCATTTATAAATAGTTAGATCCATTTCCGATCCAAAATCCATATAATCATCGGATTTGGGTTAGATCTAGGTCCGAATCCACCCCATTACAAATCTAAAATATATATATAATATAAAATATATAATACAATATATTTAATTTAGTAGAAAAATGATGCAAATCCCACTATTTACTGTGATATGGTCGACTTGAGAGTGGCATGTCTCAATTTTGAGACATGGCCTAAAAGAATCTGGAAAATGGATGGCCAGCATGAATATAACATAAACAGTAAGGTGACAATGAGTCGGATTGAACTCGGATATGTTTCTGTGAATCCAAATTCAGTCCATTTAAGTAATCGGGCATGTTTCAAGATCCAAATTCAGTCTATTTAAATAATTGGACCAATTTTAAGATCCAAATCCACATTATACGGATTCAGGGCGAATCGGATCTCGGATCACCCACTCCATTGAGAGCCCTTCCCAAAAGTCGTCCAATGTAAGAAAAATAAAGCTGAATTATAGAATCTTATCTCAAGTTATGACAATCAGATTCAGAGTTTATGCTCTCTTTTTTTATGGGCGGCGTAGATATACCCACGAACCAAGCATTGCCACGCATGCATGCAGCTCTTAAATTTCTGGTAATCAAAAGTTTTACTCGAAATTTAATAGCCTTCTAATTTACGCAAGCAGTACTATATGCTAAGATTGATGGTATCATGGGCTAATCGAAATAGCTTGCCTACTAGGCACCTTGATTTATCCCTTTACAGCTTTTTTTCTACCAAGGAAAACAGCAATTGTATGGAGATTATAGGTGGGTTAGTTACTTGATCTCCACTAACTAGAGCCTAAAGGAATGGTTACCTTATTAAAAAAAAAAATAATACCACATCACTCTCACTCTAGAATAAGTGACGCATCTAACACTTTATAACCGTTTGTATGGTAGAGAGTTGCAATGAATCAGCCTGGGTTCGTTGCGTCTAACCAAAGAAGTCAAGCAACTAAAGCTTTCTAGGATTCAAAGCACAACAGTCAAGCATTCCCACCTTTGACTGTGTTAACGTTGATTTTCTACTGTTATATAAACATCAGAGAATCAACATTACCTCTCAAAATTTGCTTCTTTTGCATGTCCTGAGTCATCTAAGTTGAGGTTCGCACTTCATAGCAGTCTTCTTCTATTTGTTTTCTTTTCTACTTCCCTTACTTTCAAGTTTTAGTTTTGTCCAACCTCTTCTTACCATATTTTTATGTGCAGGCACTCGTTAGCTTTTGAAATCTTTTTCTATCCAACTTTTGTATTGGCTTCTCTCAGAGACAAACAAAAGACTCTTCCAGCGTTGTGTTTTCTTGAAAGATCAGGTCCCACTCTCTCTCTCTTAAGATAGAAAGGAATTTCAGGGCATAGGCCAGATTGAGTGCCACCGTAGAGTAGGATGCATGGATGTTGGCCCCTGAGATTAGTAGCTGTTGTTTGAGCACTCGTAGCTGTGCATGATATAAAAAATTTATAGATAAATATATAGGAAAAGGTATTATGAGGTCGACCTCATAGTAAGCTTCCTATGCGGTCGAGCTCTGTGGCTCCAGATGCGTGAGGGACATCCATCCCATTAATCAGATGCACCCTTCCGTGTTAAGCCATGGGCCGGCCTAAATATCAGGCTAATCCATGACTTAATTAGGCGGGCCACACCACAGACAACAATTGAGAGTGGATGCCTGCCCATTTAAACTTTCTTGATTGTATATATGGCCTAATGAGATGTGGTCTGGACATTCAGCCCATCCATTATGTGTTCCACTTGGATGATGGGTCACACCAAATTTTACGCCATTCAAAAACTTAGGTGGGCTCATCAGGTGCTTTTAGACTTTTAGGCATGATTTCTCACTGCTTTTATATATATATATATATATGTATATATATATATATATATATATATATATATATATATATATATATATATATATATATCTATATGTATATATATATGTGTATATATATATGTGTATATATATATATATATATATATATATATATATATATATATATATATATATATATATTAAGATTTTCTAAAGATTTCTATTAATCTATAGCTTGTCATGCATATTGTCGTTATTCCTAATGAAATATAAATAATACATTCTTCAAAATGTAGTACTTAGAGTAACATGACATGACAGCCACACGATTTGGCCCCTCACCTAGACCATTCATCCCCTTTGATCCACGTGGTCCGGGATTGTGTGTTGCGGGAAAAGCTCCTTTGATCGTCGTGGACTGGGACAAACAGCACCGACATGGGTATTGTGTGCTGCTGGAAAAGCTCTGTGAGCCCTACCATTACATTTGCGTTTTATCCCTGTTGTCCATCCATTTTGCTAGCTCATTTTAGGACATGAGCCTAAAAATGAGGAAAATCCAAATCCAAGTTGACCACACCATAAAAAACAATTGTGATCAAATGCCCTTTATTTATTTGCCATACAACCTATTGATTAGCTCACCGAAACATGAATGAAGGAAAAACACAAATATCAGCTTCGTGCAAAACTTTTGTAGCCTCCAAGGATGTTTTTAATAGTTGATATTCAATAATCATTGTTGCCTACCGTGTCATCCACTTGAGATTTAGGTCTGCTTCATTTTTGGGCTCATGCCTTAAAATGAGCTGGTAAAATGGATAGACTGCATGGTTAAAACACATACATCATGGAAGGGTACTCCATGGTCTCATGCCCTAAAAACAAGCCGATAAAATGAATGGATGACATGGCTACATCATGGCAGGGTTCACAGCTTTTCCAGCTGAACACAGTACTGTGAACCAGCTGACACATTACTAAGTGTCAATACTGTGTACAACACTTTGCAATCCGAGTGCCATCTTCACCCAATGTCTTATCATCCCATCTGCACCACCACCACTTCTGTCCTTGCAACACTGTGCTTGGCGTCACTGTCGTCACTGCTATATGTGCATGTGTGTGGATGCGGATTACCTGCACAAGCCTTTCATGGGAACTTCCAATGAAGGGAAGGTAGATGGGGCCAACCGTGATGTTTGCGTAAAATTCACTTTGTTAAGTCAGGCCATATTAAAACATGGGCCTCAAAAGGAGGCAGATCCAAGGTTTAAGTGGGCCGCATGACCCCAAAAGGTGGATTGAGAAATGCCTACCATTGAAACCTCCTGGATCTATAGTAATGTTCATGATAGAAAAAATGAGCTTATCAAAGATTCAACTTCTAGTCAATGGCCCAAATTGAGTCAAAATCATGAGCCATCATATGAGGTGTCCAAGATTACTACCCATAGATATAAGATTGCTAGGACTGAGTTGTCAAATATTACAATTCCAAAAGGATAATATTGCATTGTAGGAGCTATAAAAAATAGCCAAACAAAAGAGACTATAAAAACTGAAATCTTTAACCATATAATCTCCTTTGTGTGGCCATATTTTATAGCTCCTACAATGCAACGTTATCCTTTTGAGATTGTAATCATTGACAACTCAATCCTAGCAATCTTATATTGTCCCAACAATCTTATCTCTATAGGTTGCAATTTTGGACACCTCATATGATGACTCATGATTTTGACTCAATTTGAGCCATTGACTAGAAGGTAATTCTTTGATAAGCTCATCTTATCTATCAATTCATACCATTCATAAGGTCACTAGTACTGGAATGACTGAAAACACTAAAAGATAAGTCAGATCCAAAGCTTCAATGGTCTCATGATTGTTTCAATGGTGACTATTTCCTTTGATGCGACACACTTGATGTTTGGATCTGCCTCATTTTTGGGCCTATGAACTAATATAATATGCAAAAATAGATGGATGGGTTGTATGTCTCACAAGCATCACAGTGGGCCCCATCTACCTTCCAAAAAGCCTTTAGCAGGAACTCCTTGCCAGGATAGAAAGCTAGATGAGGCCCACCATGATTCTTGTTAGAAATCCACCCAGTCCATCTATTTGTCCAGATCATGATCTGCCTCATTTTTTAGCTCATGCCCTATTATGATCTAGCAAAATGAGCATGAGCTAAAATATGAATGGACGTGTGGATTTCTCACCATAATCACAATGGCCCCCCTAACTTTTGGTCATACGAAGTTCCAATGCTTTCGCAGGCAATTTGCATCTCTCTTCCTTCATCATGACCACCATAGCCCGATTCATCTTAGCACCGTCATTGTTTGCCCCACTTGGACGCGTATTGCGTCCAAACTGAGTATGGATGCAAAGTGTTCAAACCGAGCTGTGGAGGGGCCCACAGTGATGTATTTGTCTATCCACTTCGTCCATTCCCCGTCTAGCCGATCACATGAGACCTAGAATGAGGTCAGCCACACCTAAATACTGAGCTGGACTACATTAAATGCACCAAGCACTAAATGCAAGGGTCATCACTGATGTAGTCGACCAGAGCGTTGGATCTGTCTCATTCTTGATTTCATGCCTTAAAATGATCTTAGAAATGGAATAGACGAGTAGATAAACAGATACATCATGATGGCCCCTCTACAGCTCAGTAAAGTGTCCATACTGATCACGTCCAGACTTAGTATGGACCCAAAGCGTCCAAACCGAGCTGCGGAGGAGGGCCACCGTAGTGTATCTGTTTATCCACTCCGTCCATTCCCCCGTCTAAGATCAGGCCGACCACATGAGTCTAAGAATGAGGCAGATCGAATGATGAGGTTGGCCACACCAAAATGCTGAGCTCGGCTGCGTTAAATGCAAGGGTCATCTTTGCTGTGGCCAACCTCAGCGTTGGATCTGCCTCATTCTTAACCTTAAGCCTTAAAATGACCTTAGAAAAGGAATGGACGGAGTAGATAAACAGATACATTACGGTGGGCCCCTCCACACCTCGGTTTGGACGCAATCCGCGTCCCCCTCATCTCTGTCTTATCAGTTCATAAACTGTGTTTTCCACGGTCCCTTTTGCCCCGATCTCTGATTTCACCTCTCCAATCTGCCTGCCAGCAAATCCACACATCTGGGCCGCCCATCTCTACCGCTTCCGTCCATCATCTCTTCCAGCCCGATTACCACCGTCCGACATCTGCTGCAACATCACTACTGTCCAGCCTCGAGCACATCTGATAGGAAGGAAAGTAGCATCTGAAAGAACCTAACCCTCCCATGCTCTTTCTTCTTTTATCTTACTTGTGCTCCGTGAGTTTCATGCAGCACTATGCTCCTATGGCGTGGACCACTTAGGCTTTGGATCTGACCCTTGTTTGGACAGGTGGCAAAGCAGATGAACGGATTGGATTTAACACATACATCGAGGTGGGCCCCGCAGAGCTTAGGGCTACAGGCAATCCGCGTACTTGACGCAGTCGTCCTTTCTGACTGGACCCTTTCTCGTCTTGCGGAGCATTTTCAACCACACTTGTTCTCTCGAGACGTGGATTGCGTACACAGTAACTCAGTGCACTACAACGTACTGAGTAAACTCTGTGGGGTCCACCGTGATGTATGTATCTTATCAGGGCCGTCCATCAGTTTTACCAGTTTATTTTAGGTAACGAACCGGAAATTGAAGTATATCTAACGCTCAAGGGGATCACACCATAGGAGATAGTGGGATAATGATGTCCACCGTTGAAACCTTTCTAAGGCCTACAGTAATTTTATTTGTCTTTCAACCTGCTCGTAAAGTCACAAGTGTATGGATGAACATCAGCCTAACCGAAAACTTCTATGGCCCTATAAACTTTTCAACTGTAGGCATTCAATTCTCACTATTTCATGAGGAGTTCAGTTGTTAACCTTTTTATTGGTCTTCGTCATGGCATAGGTTTGCAACGGGCGCGACTTAGGTGAGACCCCGGAACCAGCGAAGTCGGTGGGATCCTGACGTGGTGGAGTCGCATTGGTCCACCAAGCGGCATATATGCTAGGCATTTACACGTGAGAGACAGCATCGTTTAACTGCCGTTTTCTCCGTTTTCTCTCTCCATGCGTCTCTTCCTCTCCCTCGCAAAGGAAGCGGATTGTGTACGAACTCAATACCCTTGCATTAAACTAGATGTGGTCCATCGTGATTTATCTATTTTGTCTAATCTGTTCATCCCCTTTAACAGATAATTTTATGGCTTGAGACAAAAAAATGAAGCATTTAAATTTCTTAAGCGGACCACACCACAGGAAAAAGTGTGAATTGAATGTGTACCATTGAAAAATTCTTGAGGGCCACGGAAGTTTTGTATCCAGCTGATATTTGTTTTTTGCCATCATCAATGTTTCCGTGATCTTATGAACAGATTGGATGACAAAGAAACATCACTACGGGCCCTCGAAAGGTTTCAACGGTGGGAATCATTATACCCACTGTTTCCTGTGATATGGTCCACCTGAAATTTCGATATGCTTGAATTTTGGTTTCGACTCCTTATATGAGCTGGAAAAACAGATGGACGGTGTAGATAAACCACATGCATTTACAGTAGGCCCAGTTAATCTGAAAAAAAAAAAAAAAAAAACTGGGTTGGGGTGCTCCCGCTGCCATTATTGGAGAGAGAGAGAGAGAGGACAAGATGGACGCGGATTAGCTACTGACACGTTGAGTTGAGTAGCTATCCGGCTATTGAAGTGACGTCACCAACTACTGTGGGGCCCACCATGATGTATGTGTTGTATCCACACCGTCCATTCATTTGGAGAGATCATTTTAGGGCATGAGCAAAAGAACGAGACAGATCCAAAGCTCAAGTGGACCCCACTAAAGAAAACTGTGGGGACAGTACACGACCGTTGAAACCTTCCTAGGGCCCACCATGATGTTTATTTGAGATCCAACCTGTTCAAAAGTTCACACAGACATTGAAGGAGGGAAAACATAAATATCAACTTGATCGAAAACTTCTCTGTCCCCAAGAAGATTTTAATTGTAGGAGATCAAGCCCCACTGTTTTCTTTGGTGGGGTCCACTTGAGTGTTGGATCTGACTAATTCTTTATCTCATGTCCTAAAATAAACTCTCCAAATGTATGGATGGTGTGGATACAACATATACATCATGGTGGGGCCCACAGAAGTTGGTGATTTCACTTCAGTAGCTAGATCTCTACTCAACCTGTCAGTAGCTAATCCGCGTCCGGACAGGATCTCTCCACTCTCACGAGAGGTACGTGGAGAGCGAGAGGAAGAGGCAGCCAACGAGCGGAGAGAGAAATAAGAGGGAGAGGCGGAGCCAGGTAACGGCCGTTAATTGATGCCTTCCCTCACGTGTGGCTCTCTCACATGCGCCCGCCCAAGTGGACCAATCCTAATTCGCCACGTCAGGATCCCACCGACTTCGCTGGTTCCGGGGTCTCACCTAAGTCGCGCCCGTTTGCAACACATCACACACTGAATGCAACTTGATCACACAACCTCATACAGTGTGACAGGGACGAATGGTCAGTGGAAAGGCTGCAAATTGGAATAAGACACATACATGGCTGTCCCCACAGAATTTAGGCAATCTTAATCCCATCTTTAACTAATATGTAATGTGATGAATGATGTACCAGAGTTTCAACAAGAGGTCATGGGTTTCCAGCACCCATTGTGATATAAAAAAAGACATTGTGGTGTGAGTTCATGTAACCAAAAATAAAAAGTGGTGAATGATGCAAAGGCACTTAAAAATTACTTAAAATGGCATTTGTGGCTAACAAGTAATTAAAATTAAACCGTTCAAATTATGTATAACATTCTAGATGTTTCATTAACCAAAATTAACGCTTTATTTATTTATCTTCCTATCAGATTGGCACCACATGCATATTAAATGGCTATAAAAAGAAAAAGAAAATCCAATAGTATTATTTCCACAAGAAAATGCTTGAAAATCACAGCTTAGGATGTTCTAATTATAGTTCGAATAATTGAAAATTTGACTGGGTGTCTAGATCAGTTGGGTCAACTCGAAGGCTTGATCAAGTCTTTAATTGACTTGACTAAATATTTTTATAAAATTTTAGGTATTTTTATCACGAAATTCCTCTAGCAGTATTCTAAGGTATGTATTTATTTTACATCATTTCATCGAATCTAAGTAATTCTGTTAGCTTATGTTTGAAAATTACAAAACTTCCCCTAAAGTGGTAATGGTGAACTGCTTAGAAAGTGATCTGGACCATTCCAAGACATCAATATTATGTTGGTAGCTATTGAGACCACCCAAAAGTAGGTGGACAGCTATCTAGACTATTCAAATGCACATGGATAGTAATATGGACCATTCAAAAGTCGGTGGGCTGCAAAGATCATACGAACACTTGTTAGGGGTATTTTATCACTCTCAGAAATTAGTTGATGATTGTTGCTTGGATTTAAATTGCTGAATGTGGTAAAACAAATAAACCCCTCAAAATGTGGGTGGTGACATCTAAAGAAAATTGTTTTGGGTTTCCGTTGAATGAAGTCAAAAATAAATAAATAAATAAATAAAATAATAATAATAATAATAATAATAATAATAAAATCGGCATTTCATAAAAATCGTAACAATAATTACATTACCATCTCCTTTATCAACCTTTTTAGGAGAAATATACTTGCATGACATGTTTATGTCGGGCCAGGTTTGTCCAGTGAAGCTTTATAGAGGATCTGCACTCCATTTCATTTGCTAATTGGTGGGGGTAAGATGGCAGGAATGGCTGTGACTGATTCAGTCATCCAACTAATAGTAGCTCAGCTGAGCGATGCAGTGACATCTCAGGTGCGCAACATTAGAACCCTCGAAGAAAATGTTACTATTTTGAGGAAAAAAATTGAAGTGTTGAAATGCCGAGAGTTGGACGTGAAGGAAAAACTGAATTCAGCAGAGGTAGTATATGGGAAGAAGCCAAAAAGAGAGGTGCTGTTATGGATGGAAAATGTCCAAGAGATCACCGAAGAAATGCTTCAGATAGAAGAGATTTTTAAGAGCCAAGGGCGACAATTATCACTCTCGCGTGCAGATTTGGGCAAGCTTGTGGAAAAGAAGATCCGACAGACAGTGGAGCTCCAGCAGAGCAGTCAATTTTCAGATGGGTTGTTTGCCGATATATTGCCAGACAGTGGAAGGATACCCACAACAAGACTCGTGGGTGAAAGGAACTTGAAAAAGTCTGGAAGTCCGTATTGGATGTTGGGGTTGGAATAATAGGCGTCTATGGTATTGAGGGAGTTGGCAAGACAACGGTCATGTCCCACATTTACAACATGCTCAAGGATGATTGTATTTTCGATAGCGTTATTTGGGTGACTGTGTCAAGAGATACTCACGTAGAAAGATTACAAAAAGACATAGCAAAGGAGATAGGTTTGGACCTTAGGGGGGAAGATAATGAAATGACAAGGGCAAGGAAATTGTTTCAGGCTTTAACCCGGAGGAACAAATTCGTACTAATATTAGATGAAATATGGGAAGCATTTCCTTTGGAAAAGATAGGGATTCCAGAGCCCAATATCGAGAATGGTTGTAAATTAGTGCTGACTACTCGCTGGGTGGATTTGTGCATCGATATGGATTGCCAAAGAGAATTGAAAGTGGAGCTTCTCTCGAAAGAAGACGCGTTCGAATTGTTAAAGGAAAAACTAGGCGCCGATGGGGAGATTTCTCCAGAAGTAGAACCTTTGGCAAGGGGTGTTGCTGAAGAATGCGGCGGCTTTCCACCTCGGATCATTGAGATGGCAAGGGTGATGAGGAAGAATGCAAGGAGAGAGAGGGCATTGAGGGAAAGGGAAATAGCTTCTAAGTGGAAATATGTATATGACAAGTTAAAATATTCGACGACAACGCAGCAGCAGAACAGCAAAATGCTGCCCCTCCGACCCTTGTTGCTGGAAGACGATGAAGAAGAGGGACAAGGAACCAAAAGAAAAACACTAGAACTACCAATTGTTGCTTCAACATCACGTTTTGGAGGTTCTTCTCCCATGACACTAGAAGATCAGAACAGACGTGGAATGAAAAGAAAAGGAAACGAGCTATCATATTTTGCTTCACCATGTTCTCCTTAAGAGTGGTTTCCTGTGTCTTTTGAACAAGCACTAGCCTAGAATGTTATGTTAGTGACAATGGCCTTTTAATGTTTCATCTTAGCATTTTATCTGAATAAAAATGTATTTGACTGATGTATTTCATTGCAATTTTTGCATATTTCCTTGTACGTTAGTGATGTATATATACATGAATTGGTACATTGTCCTAGGAACCATTAATCAAGATCTATTAGCTTATATATAACTGGTTGGCAATCAATAAGCTGGGATTGTGATTTTCTGCTAACTAATTAGCTGGAATTGGGATATATGTAATACTCCCCCCTCAAGTTGGTGTGGATATTAAGAACACACTTAAGTTGTGGATATATGTAATACTCTCATCTCATATAGTTCAGCTCCCATTCTCAATCCATGATTAATATGAGCCCGAAGCTTCCTTTGCAGCTCCAAGAGCTTCGAGGTAGCTCTTTTCCATGCCTCGGAACCTCAAAGTACCTCTATTTTATCAAATCTTCCAAAAAGAGGCGAATGTTGGACTTGATTTCATACTTCCATACATCAATATTGACTTAGAAATTACCACATTGATGTGATTATATCATAATGAGGTTGCACATCAATTGATTGGTCCAGTTCAATCAGCACCATCTCGTTTATCAAATCTGAACCATCCAATCATTCTCCTCTGCTTTAATGTATCATAGCCCAAAGATTGTAACCGTACTTTGATTTGTTGCTCTTAATTAGTTTCAGTCTATCTTGGCTGTCCATCTAGTGGGTCCCATCATGGATGACCCATGTTTTGAAACTCATACCTGGGCGACATGTCATACCCATCACTTTTCTTCATGATCAGCCCACTTAATAATGACTATTATTAACCTTTCTGTCCTATACCATTGTAGGCCACTGATCAAATAGAAATGATCATATGGTCTATATTTATGTTAAACTATTTGGCATTAGGACTGTCAATGGCCTGGGCCGGGGGTAGGTCTTGGTCTGGATTTTGAACTGCGTCGGGCCTGTCCTATTCAAAATTCTGATTTTTAGGCCCGAGCCCGGCCCATTGACACCGCTAGTTGCCATCCATGGTAACGCCCAAAAAATGTGTGGTCCTGATGGCCTCGTATGGTCTGGAGAGATATAGTTACAATATTCTAGTCCTACATGGCCTAACAGATCATCTACCCTCTCCATGTTAGTTGGAGTCGGTGATTTTCCTTGCCAGGATTCTCCAAAGCCCATGCAACAAAAGATGTGGGCCCCACAGCGATTTTTGTCTGATATCTACTCCATTCATCATCTTCTCTAGGCCATTTAGGGTGTAATTCCAACAATTAGACCAATCGAAAACTTAAGTGGGCCACATCTTAGGGAAATTGGGATGGATAGCCAACTGAAAGGTTCCTAGGGTCCATAGATGTTATATGCCATCCAACCCATTCATAAGGTGACTCCTACAAGGATGAAAGGCAAAACAAATATCACCAAGATGTAAAACTTCGCTAAGGCCTCAGCAAGGTTTCAATGGCAGTTCTCCCCCTATCCCACTTTTCCGTGTGGTGTGGCTGACTTGTGCTTTGGTTTTGCCTTATTTTTGGGTTCACATTCTAACGCAAGGAGGCTCAAATGATGAACAGGGTGGGTGTCGCACAGATAGAATGGCAGGCCCCATTGCCTTTTGTAGCACGGATCCCTACAACAATTTATGAAAATTGTCAGCTGTTGACTCTTTGATCCCTGGATAAAAACGGAAAACTGGTTCAGAGACAGAACATTCTGACTGGATTGGCTGTAAATGGGCCGGGCCTTGATAGGTGGCTTGGATTTTGAACTGTTTCAGGCTGGGCCTATTCAAAATTCAGATTTTTCAGCCCCAGGCTGACCCATTGACACCATAAACCGGAGCTAGGGTAAAAACGAGGTCCCTTGGCGTACCCATGACATGCATTTACCCAAATAGTGGGGCTCAGTCAATTGGTGCTTTAGGAGTGCTGCTATTTCAAAGCCGGCAATTTTTTTTTTTTTTCCTTCTAAAACCCTAGTTCTCTTTAAAGATTGGCCCCTTGAGGGTTTCCTTTGTGTGGGTTTTGAGTTGGGATTTGGGATGTTGGGGTTGGCGTGTATATATATATATATATATATATATATATATATATATATATATATATATATATATATATATATATATATATATATATATATATATATATATATAAAGCTCATACACAACTAGTTGGACATTACATTCTCATCCAACTAACTAGTAATTAATGAAAAAACAAATTCCTCCTTAAATATAAAATACATATGTTCATTAAGAATTTTAAAATATACATCATAATTATGTGAAATAGTACAAGTGATAAAGATCCAAGTCATTCATCAATTAAGGCCCATCAAGGAAAAGTCATGTGTAAAAACCTAATAAATTATACTTATTAGATAAGCGTACATGCATGTTAAATTTAGACCATTAAATTGTTTTATTAACCACCTAATCTTTTCATAAATGTTTGACATGCTTGATCATGAGGCCATCAATTATTTTTTGTTCCTAGCATGTTGTAAATGTATACCATCTAATGAATGGATCTAATCTCCAATGCATGAGTTGTATGGTCCAAATTTATGACAAGTGTGTAGCTCATCCTATGTTTACTCTCCCCACTTACAACTAGTTCCATATTCAACTACCAGCCATAATTAATGAATTAATTAATGGTAAAAAAATTCACCTATAGTTTGTAAAAGTAGCCACTAGAGGTGGGCAACGATCCTGGCCGGGCCGAGTTAGCCCTACTTCAGTTTGGCTTGTTTATGTGCCACTCTAGTTTGTGGATCGGCCCGGTTTAAGTTTCAGGCCGATCCATGCGGCTCAAGTTTGGTTTGCTGCAGAAAAATCTGATTCAAGCCGGAATTAGCTTAGTCGAAAATTTCAAACCGAGCTAGGCTGAGTTCGAACAGGCAGTGGCTCTTTTTGTTGTTTGTTTGTTTAAATAAAAAAGAATTTAAAAAGTTAGAAAAAAAAAATACAAAAGTTTCTTACTAAATGATGTTTAACATCCTCTAAAGGAGGAGTGCAACTTCAAAATAAATGTGTAAGAGCCTTTTCCAAACAAAAGTACACAAGAATAATTTTATAAGTACAAGGAATCAATGTGCATTCATGTTTATGTATTATGTATTATCCACATCATCATGTATATGTATTATCCATGCCATCCATCGGTTTTTACATATCGTTTTAGGACATGATCCCAAAATGGAATCATATACAAAGCTCAAGTGGATCACACCACATAAAGCCTATCGATATTAAAATTGACTAATAACGCACAAGCATCATACACAATGTGACTATCATAACACCTTGAAAGCTATATAGAAACGTATACACACTTTGCAATATACAGCTATGTGACACTTCGCCACTGAAATGGATGCATGATCCACTAGACATGATAGAGGCATGTTTGCGTCCACCGGACAAAGGTAAACTAGATGTCTTATCTTTTCTGAGCTGTCTATTTTTCAAGGCCACAAATCAAAAACTTTAAGATTGTCCTATCGAGGAGATTGTCATGGCCCAGCTGATCAATGTTCTGGAATAGTTATTTATCCATGGCCACACTTGTCAAAATACGTCTGAACACTTGAGAAATACCTGATTCAGCTTAGTCTACTTATCGGGTGATCAGTTATCATCTGCGGACTTTCCTTTGAATGATGGAGCTCTTTTGTATCGATCATGAGCATCATTTCAAGAATTATGCAACTTCTATTGAGAGTAAAATTTCCAAAAAATTGTTAATGAATTTTCTTGCAGCCTAGAGCCAAATGCAACATGTAGCTGAGAGAAAAAAATCATCATGAAAACTGATGTTAGAGCAGCAATCAAAGCATATAAAACAACAAGAAGATCAAAGCACACCATAAAAGTTTCATGATCGAAATCCATCCCCAGATTTTGATTCCTGCATGAATGAAAAAGCAACAAAATATATAAAAATCAACATGGGACATTTCTTTCCACAATCCCGGAGTACGGCGTCCTTGAGGCTTCTTAGATTCACTGGGGTTGGCTAGGTTCCATTAGTTCCAGCAAATATTACAAATATGGAACCTAATTAACCATACATGTCCTCCATTTGTATCTTATACATTGTCCACACTCACAATCCATCCTTGCAGGGGATTTTAGTGAATAACCAAATATAAGTATAACAAGTTTGGGCTGGCAGGTTAGTACTGTTAGTCACTTTTTCTGACATCAACGGATAATGCAAATTTCAAAAGCCTAGATCAATCCAAAACCAACCCAGAAACCCCCAAAAACATCTTTATAAAAGGGAAAAAAGAAAAATAAATAAAAAATAGTGAGTTGATACCATACCATGCAATGGGATTGAACATGTGCACCATTCTGCATAGACGGCGAAGGTGCTCCCTAACATTCATGTATGTAACTACGCAGACTACAAAACATCAGCTGGAAACAGTCACTCTAGGAGCAATACCAGCAATTCCACTGCCTTTGGCTTCAGTCCATAAGGCAAAACTAATTTTAGTACTAATGACAACCATCCTTACTTCTATCTGACAATCAGAATCAGGAAATTGTCAGCCATCAATGCACAACAATGAAATCAGAGCACTATCATGTGATTAAATGTATTTTACAAAAATAACCGAGAAATTCAAGTAGTGATTAATATAATAGTAAAACAACTTTTGAAATGTCTACAGGATATATAGTCTTGTTAAAACATAAAATCATTGATCAGAGGTACCACATGATCTTCGACTTGAGAATATGTATCCTCAGGTTCATAGTTTGTACAACTGAGCCTCATGTACCGTCCGTCTAATGGGCCCAATGGACCACCTAAATGCCTTGAAATCTTTTCTTGTGACCAAGACTCCTTTCAAACCTTACTCCGCTCCTTTATCAAACAGAGCAAGCAACCTGTTGTAGTACGCATCTACATTCAACAGCCCAACCTGTTCAAAATAAAATTAAAAAATAAAAAATAAAAATCAATACCAATCTTCTTCCATTTTGTTTAAAAAGACAAACAAATATAAGAACATATTAAAAAACCATCTTATTTGTTTTTCATGAATTCCTAGCTCAGACCATGTTATCATCTTACTCTATCAACATTGAGATTTCTCCATCACTTTCTTTTGTTGCAACCAAGAAATCATCAACCTGCAAATCCACATCTGTTAACCTAACACAATAGGGACATAATTTTGAAGTAGAAGTAATAGGTAACCTTTCTATTGGTCATATTACCATAAGGAATTAGATACGTTGCAAAAAGAAAAGAAGAAAACATTACATGCATCAACCCAGTAGCAAAGTCCTCCAAGTTGAAGCTCTTCCTAAAACATAATCGCAGAAAGAAAAGAAGAAGAAATTGAAGGCCATATCAGCCTTAGAAACAGTACATGCGTCAGCCCAGGAGCACTCCTCCAAGTTGAAGCTCTTCCTAAAACACAATCAATGTGTAAGGCATTCCAAACTTAATCAGTTCCCTGATCAAAATGCCTCCAAGAAAGGGACCGAACTCATGAATAAGTGCAATCAGGAACCCAAAAAAATAGTGTAAATGAATAGCAAATAAATAAGCATTATCGGCTCCCATGTAATCGATTTAGGTGGTAGCTAATGAATTCTCTAGATCTAGACTGTCCATATTCCCTACTACTACTTATATCATGTTTTAAACATCAATCCCTCATATGATCAACATGGCCCACCAGATGATCAGACCCATCTAGAATTCTGGATATTGTTATGGATTTATCTCAGAATTTACTATAAATGGCATAGAGAGGTTCTGATGCATCCGATGGATCATCGGAAAACCAGATATACGATTTGATGCCTAAGGTTAGATTTGATTGAAATGGCACATCCGATGATCAAATTTTCCCACAGACTAATGTAATGAACGTGCATCCAATCCATCACATTCATTGCATAGATTCAGTAAAAATAGCTTAGATGTACTATCACGGTGGCAGGAATCGATCATTCAACCTAACCTACAATTAAGTGACTTGTTTTGTTCATTAGGGACAAAATTAAATATTTAACTCATTTATGTATGAAAAACTTTGAATTAACATGTTCAATTATTGTACGAAATTTGGGGTTGTTACATTATAGACTTTCAGTATTTTCGTTGGACATCTATATTAAGTCCCCATGTGAGAGGACTCTGATGTTATTTTGGATGACTGATTATGGTTACTTTTATGGTTGTGTGCTACCACTTTATTTTTGGATTTTTCATATACACTGGTTGGTTGAGTTCTTCATGACTGATTTTATAATCGTTGAGTAATTAAATTGAATTCATGCTTCTGCAAGATGTAGTAAACACCTGCAATATCCAAAGCCAAGCATGTACTTAACTCTTGAATTCAGGGCATCATAGGATCAGAGATAAGAAATTCGTCCTAAATTTTGTGTGATGATAGTAATCTTGATATATCATATTTGTACCAAATTTAGGGTCAATTTGATTTGTCCAACCGCTTCATTTAATTATGTAATTTGGTCTAATTTTGTTGTCAAATGGAGTGGTCAGCTTAGTATATATATGGCTGTTGGGCCCACCATGGTGCGCAGCATGACGTCAGTACTTTGTCCATGTATTGGATGATCGAGATGATCACCCCACTACCATGGACCCTACTTCAATATATGCGTTATATCTATTACATCTACCATAGACCAATTACAACGTATATTTTAGGCTTAATTTAATGCACGGTGTGCACAACTCCATGATGTGTTTCATTATCATGAATGGTTTTAATGTGCATGATAGAATGTGTGGTTGTGATGATGTGAATTTCCTCATATCGTGTACATTCCATTCGGCCGATTTGGCATTGTAATGTAATAAATGTGTAGATGTGGTTATTATCTCTTGTAGTGATTTTGTTATGAGCCTTGTGAGAAACCACTTATTCTATTTGGGCCTTGAGGGAGCCCACTTGATTTATGGGCTACAAGGTAGCCCCCATATTATGAAAATTGGGCCTTTGGAAAGATCGCTTGATTGGCGGGCCTTATGAAACCCACTTGTGCTATGGGCTGGAGGAAATTAAGCTCACTTGTGTTATGAACCTTTGTTAAGCCAACATGTTCATATGCCTTAGTTAAGCCCACTTGTTCATGGGTTCGGGTCTTGAAGCTGGCCCAAAAAATGAATTATTGAGGGGCTAGGCATGCTGCTTCCATGATTAAGTGAGCTAAATTGCAAAATGATGAATGACTTGATGGACTTGAATAGTGCCAAATGAAGCCTAATGATTTGAGCACATGGCCACTTGAATATCATACGTAGATGATTAAATGATAGTTAGGTATGCACATGAATAATATATGATATTCATTTAACATCAATATAGCGCATAGCATCCCGATGCATATATCCCAAGAAGAGGAAGGCCAAATTTAGGCCCTTGTGTTGGCCAAATAAAATATGTGACAAAATATCAGGCCCTTATAATAGCCAAGTAAAATATGTGATACAATATTAGGCCCTCATGTTGGAGAAGTGAAATATGTATATGAAATTGGGCCCTTCTGTTGAAAAATAGCTGACCCATGTATTAATTTAATGTGTCGAGTCTAGGGTTTGAGTTGGGTCTGAATTGCATTGTGTCGGGTATGGAAGGGCCCAGGCCGAACCCATTTATCACATGTATTGGGTTTTGGGTTGGACCTGAACCGGATTTGGGTTAGCTATGGAAATTACAATTGAGATTTCACACAAATAATATTGGATACCATCCAATTAATGGTTGTTATCAATTTCGATGCTGAAAAACAAAATGGCAAGCTTTCTAAATTCAATAGGTATAATCAAATGATCAGAATAGTTGAAATAGTGTGACTTTAAAGGTGGTATACTTTTGCTATAGCCTAGCCGAAAATGGGAAGAGAAAATCCACTCTCTCTCTCTCTCTCTCTCTCTCTCTCTCTCATGTAATTAACAACTTTTTTCTTGGTTCTAGGTCTGGTCCATTTTAGTACAATCCGAAAGGCACCCCATTTAGAAATTGTGTCGAGGTTGGGTTGGATCAGGTATGTTGATTTTGAGAAGATCTGGAACTGACCCATTTAGTAATTTGCACTAAGCCTCTGGACCAATATTCCAGTGGCATAGATCTAAATATTGAACACATGACCCACAAGTTCTCATTTCAGCTCCAATGGCCCATCCAGCCGACCCAACCCAACCGCACCCCTAGGGCTAGAGGTCATTTTGCCTCACTCAGAATTATCCCCAGCCTGCGTCGCCCCACTTCAGTACATATCCTTAGATGGTCTATGACAAGAGTTGTTCTTATCAACAAATGCTACGATCCTTTGGGAAGCAAATAATTAAAGCCACAATAAATTGGCCACTCTGATTGTCACTAGGTCTAGATCACTTATAAAACATTGGAAAAACCATATTTTATTGCCACGTTCTACTAGCAAAAGGATTTTAACTTGTGATTATTGCACTATAAATAAATTATTATGGCCCAAAACATATGGATGGTTACCATCATTTGACCATATCAATATGTAGGGCCCAACCGATCGATGACACATGCTGGACAACCTGAACGTTGATTTTATACCGACCATATCAATATGTAGGGCCCAGTGGCCACATTGCTATTGGACGGTCCTCTTTCGGCCCCATCATGCATGGTGTGTGTGTGTTATTTTGGATCATCATTTTAGGCCACGAGACAAGAATGAGGTAGATAAAAATCTCATATGAAACACACCACGGATAAACAAAAATGATTGAACATCACTGTTGAAAACATCCTAAAACCCACCATTGTAATGTTTATTTGTCATCCAACCTGTTGATTAGATCACACAGATTTGGATGAATGGAAAACGCCAATATCAAGTTGATATAAAAGTTTTGTGGCCCTGAAGAAGTTTTTAATGGTGGAAGTTCAATCACCACCTTTTCCTGTGGTGTGCTCCACCTGGGATTTGGATTTGCTAATTTTTTTGTCTCGTGCCCTGAAATGATGTGTTAAAATGGATAGACGGTGTGGATAAAACACATAATCACGATGGAGCCCAAAGAGAACCGTCCATCAATAGCGATTCCGTACGGGAGTATCAGTACGCAGTCCGCGTACAGTGAACCTAGGGAGCGGATTAACTGTTACTGGGTGTTACCCTAACCGTGTGGGTCCAACCTTGACGTATTTGTTGTACATGACCCCGTCCATCTGCTTTTTCGTCTCATCTTAATGCACAATTCCAAACCTTAAAGATGATCAAAATCTCAGGTGGATCCCACCATTAGAAACAGTGATGAATGATCATTAAAAACCTTTTGCGGGCTGAGAATTTTTTGGATCAAAATGATCTTCCTATTTTCCCTTCATCCATTTCTTCTTGACATTATCAATGGGTTGGATGGAAAAATAAACAGTACGGAAACCTTACGTTGGGGGAGCGGATTAGGTGAGACCCCGAATCCACCAAGGTGGGTGGGACTAGAGCTGCGCACGAGCCAAGCTAGCTCGGTTAGCTCACTCTGTCTTGGCTCAAACCAGCTCAATTCAGCTCAATTCGAAGGTTGGGTTTGAACCAAATCAAGCTAATTTTCCAAGCTCGAAATAATTTTCAAGCTGATCTCAATCTAACTCAAGCTCGATTCCGCTCAGCTCCAATGAAGTTTGATTCGGCTCGACTTGGCTAACTTAGTTGAAAAAAGTATGTGTTTTAGTCCCACATTGGAAGGAATGAGCGATGCAATGAGAGGTGAAACTATCTATAAATGTAAGTAGGGTTCTCAATGGGCTTTGCATTGCCTCTGGCTTAATTTTAAATAGTTTTAGGTGGGGCTTTTGGATGAGCCTATTTAAAATTTTATTTTTTTCAAACTCGAACTCAGCTCGAATTGGGCTCGAACTCGGCTCAAAAGCCCGATCAAGCCATCTCGAACATGTAAGACCAAACACAAGCCAGGGTGGTCATTGAACGAGCGTAGCTCAAATCGGGCAAAGCTCGACTCAAACTTGGCTCGTGCACAACTCTAGGTGGAACACTTGACTATGGGGCTAACAATGATGTATGTGTCTTAAATCCACACCGTCCAACCATTTTCAAATATCATTTTAGGCTATGATTCCAAAGAATGAAGCTGACTCAAATCTTAGGTAGAACACACCACAAAAACAATCGTGATTGAATCTCTACCATTAAAAACTTCATGGATTCCCCCGGAATGTTTATTTACCATCACCTATTGATAAGGTCTCAAAAGCCTAGATGAAGAGACCACATAAATATCATCTTGATCCAAAGCTTTTGTGGGCCACAGGAAGTTTCTAATGGTCAATCACCACTGTTTCCTGTACTTAGAGCTGTACATGAACCGAGCTAGCTCGAAAAGCTCGCTCGGCTCGGCTCGAAAAAGCTCGGTTCGGCTCGATTCAGAGGGTGGATCAAGCAAAGCCAAGTTGAGTATGTGGGCTCCTTGGAAATTCGACCCAAGTCTAAGCTTGACCTGAGCTTGGCTTAGCTCAACTCGAAATCAAGCTCGGCTCGGCTCGTAGAAGGCTTGGTATTTTTTTACTTAAAAATAACATATATATATATATATGTGTGTGTGTGTGTGTGTGTGTGTGTGTGTGTGTGTGTGTATAAAAAATAAAAAATTTACACCCCTTAGCCTTAATTCTTTTCTTCCATCGCCCTTTTGCACTCACCCGCCCACCCTTAAAAATCTCAAAAACAAAACCCCCTCCCCTCCGCCCGAATCGACTTTGCCTGGTGGCCTCGGCCTGACCAGCGACCCTCTCCGGCCGTTGGCCTCACCTCCTCCCTCTCCGACTCTCCCTCATCTCTGATTTCTCTCCCCCATCGCACGGCCTCACCTCCTCCCTCTCCAGCTTTCCCTCGTCTCTACGACTTTACCCAATGCCCGACTGCTCAGCTCTCTCTCATCTCTCTCCTACTCAACCAGGTAACTCAGCTACTCTCTCTCTCTCTCTCTCTCTCTCTCTCTCTCTCTCTCTCAACTCCTCTCCCTCTTTCTCTCAATTTGCAATTTCTAAATTGTGACCACAATTTATGCACTGTAACTTGTTGTATTGAATTTTTGAGTTGTAATTTAAAATAGGCTTGAAAAATGTTGGCTCGAAAGGAAAGTTGGATGTAGGCTCGAAAGCTTGAAGCTCAGACATGCTTGAATTTGGCTCGAAAGCTTGTCCAAACCAAGCCAAGCCCACCACCTGGGCTCAAGGACCAAGCTTATCCAAGCTCAAGCCCGAGTCGCCTGCTGACCAAACCAAGTCGAACTGGGCAAAGCTCAATTTAGCTTGGCTCGTGTACACCTCTACCTATACTATGGCCCATGTTAGATTTGGAACTGCTTCATTTTTTTTGGATCATGCCCTAAAATGAACTCTCTATATGGATGGACAGCATGGATGTAGTTACATACATCATAGTGGCCCCACAGTCAAAGTCCCACCCCCCTCGGTGGACCTGAGGTCTCACCTAATTCGCTCCTGCAAAGCCCTTTGGAATTTTTAACGGTGAGGCACTCAATCACCACTGCTGCCTATGGTGTGCTACACTTGATATTTGGATCTGCTTAATTTTTGGGACCACCTCCTCAAATGGGCTGGAGAAACGGATGGACGGCGGGGATATACAGCACATCATCAAGGTGGGCCCAAAGGTATAGGTAGCACCCACTAAAGTGTTACCTCGGTAACACCCAATCCGCTCCGGTGAACGCAAGGATGACAAAGGTAAAATATTAAAAAGATAAAGAAAAAGAGAAGGTTTGGTAAGATAGTCTCACAGCTTTGACTAGTCCACCGAATACACAGAGAAGAAGGAATCCGTCAGACGCACCAAGAAATTGGCGAGCGGGACGAAACTACCAAATGCGAATTTACCTCCAGCTTCGTTAGTCGAGCTTAATCTGTCTGTAGTTCGTGCATCCATTTTTTATTATTATTTTACTAGATAATTTTAGACCATAGAAAAAATGAAGCAGATCCAAATTTGAAAATAGTAATTATTGAACAAAAATCTTCTCAGGGCACTGTAATGTTTATTTGTCATCCAACCTATGGATTAGATCACATAAATTTGAGGGAAAAAACAACAATCAAGTTGATTCAAAAGTTTCATGGCCCCTAGGAGTTTTCATTGGTGGAAGATCAATCACCACATTTTCCTGTGGTGTCGTCCACCTCGTATTTGGATTTGCCTTTTTTATTTTTGGTCTCAAGCCCTAAAGTAAGCTGTAAAAATTGGACGGTGATAAAAAATAATCGGACGCGGATTGCGTCCTGCCCCTTGGACGGACTACAGGCCGGGCAGACCTGTGGAAGGGCCCACCATGATATATCCGTTTATCCGCTCCTTCCATCCATTTTATAAGATCATAAAAGGATATGGGGCCAAAAAACGAGGTCGATCCAATGCTCAAGTGGGCCACACCAAAAAGTGAGCAGAATCCGGTGACCTAATCACAACCATGGTAGGTAGTGAGGACGTAATAGGTTCCGATCTCTATTTGGCATGGCCCACTTAAGGGTTGGATCTTCCTCCTTTTTAAATTGATACCTTAAAATGATCTTCTAAAATGGATGGACGGCGTGGGTAAACGGATACATCACAGTGGGCTCCTCCACAGGTCTGCCGGACGGTAATCCGTACGAATTTGGGCAGGACGCAATCCACTGTCAAGGCCCATGGGGAACCACGGACGCGGATTCCCTGCAAAAGCCTTACGCTGGGAACCAGTGGGGCCGAAAGTTATGTTTATGATAAATCCACGGGGTCCCTTTTTTTTATTTTTTTTATTTTATTTTTTTGAGATCATTTTACGACGTAAGTTGTATCCAACACTTAAGTGGGCCTCAATAAAAGAAAAGATGGGTAGGGAAATTACTACGGTTGAAACCTCTATGGGTCTAGAGTAATGTTTATATAAAATCCATACAATTCATAATGTCATTACTACTGGGATGAACTGAAAGCTTAAATATTAGCCTGATTCGAAACTCCTGTGGCCCCATAAATATTTCAACCGTGGATGTTCAATCCTCACATTTTCAGCCAACTTGAGTCTTAAATCGGTTCATTTGTTGTCTCATTTTTTTTTAAATAATCTCCCAAAACCGATAGACGTAGTGGATTTATCAAAACCATCACTGTGGGACCCACCTATGTTAGCAGCGCAGTAACTTCCTGCGCAGGGCTTTCGCAGGAAGTCCCGAGTCCGTAAACCATTACGGGTGCTGATTTTCCTGGGAAAGCCTTGAAGTTCCTAACCAAGGTGGGGCCTAAAGTGATGTTTTTTTTTTTTATAAATCCATCCCGTCCATACATTTTGGGAGTTCATTTTAGGACATGAGAACTGTTGTAGATAAATTTGGCTTTAAAAAGATGTGAGGAATCGCGGTCGTATCCTAGAACTGCGAGCAGCTCGGCTCGGGCTCGACGAAAGGAGTCGCATCTCCAGAATGTGACCATCTCGGCTCGTGCTCGACGGAAGGGGTCGCATCTCCAGAATGCGACCAACTCGGCTCGTGCTCGACGGAAGGGGTCGCATCTCCAGAATGTGACCAGCCCAGCTCGTGCTCGACGGAAGGGGTCGCATCTCCATATGCTAAATGCGAGCACTCTTGATTTGAGCAGCTCTCGACATCTGAGTGATCGTGGTTTCTGGTCTCTGGCATGGACGGCCTTCGTCTCATAGTACCAGCAGCCCGTATAGGCCGGTTTCGGTTTATATCTATTCTTAGTTCCGAATATTCAGAGACGTAATCAGCTAGACGTCTAGGCTGTTTTGACTACTTCCTTATCCAAGGATTAACGAGATAAGCTTCTTATCCCATGAAATCAGTACTAATCTTAACAGCTTGCGTAGCAGGTTGGGCCATTTAGATCTGTATAAATAGATGACTCTATTGATGATAAAGATACACAATACTCAATCTTTAACCCCTGTTGATTATTTGTTCTCTTTTCAACCTCACCCTATCTAACTTAAGCATCGGAGGGCCAACGGCTGGACGCCGGCCACCCTTAGTTGCTTTCTGTCTCCTTTCAGGTCCAAGGAGGAAATCGCTTGGAGAGAAGGTGAACATTCGGAGGACCCTGTTACAAAATTCGACGTAAACAGTTTGGCGCCGTCTGTGGGAACGATTTGATCATCAAAGTCAGTCGTTCTTACCACTGATCAAAATCCTTCCACCATGCCTCTTAAAAAGACTGTTCATCCTTCCACATCAAGTTAGACATTACCTCCTCCCGACGTCACGAAACCAGGGCCTGTTCTTCAAACCACTTCAACAAACATCCCTCAAGGAGTTCCAAACGTGCCATCAGCGAACCCGTTATTTGAGGCTTCCAGAAGTCAAGAAGACGTCATGCGTTTCCTCGGAAATACCCTCCTAACCCTCAATGCCGGAGTTCAAGCCCTGTCTAATCGGCTTGATCAGCATTTCCTGGAGCCGCAAAGACAACCTTCCGAAGGGTTACCAGCGCAACCCATACCGGTGGCTTCCAGACATTCTGTGGATGAGCCACAGGTCCAACCAAATCATCCTCCATCAAACCGGATGCCGCTTGGCAACCAACCCCCTGTGCTACCTCCACATTCCATACATTCTAGTGCTTCTCGTCAGCATCAATCTCAGGGGTCCACCGTCGAAACGTCAGGTTATACTTTACCATGGGAAGGAGACCTCAAAAGAATCCATGATCGTTTTGATGTCATGGAGCAGTGATATCAAGCAAATCGACCGTCAGCTGTTGTGGCGTCGATACATCGATCCGAGTCTCCTTTCACCAGCGAGGTCATGGGAGCACCTTTACCTAGAAAATATCGTACACCTGTCATCACTCCATATACAGGTATAGGCGATCCGCTCGAACACTTAGAAACTTAAAGGTCTCTTATGGAGCTGGAGGGACATGGGTCGGAAATCATGTGTAGAACTTTTTCCCTAACTTTAAAGGAAGCGGCTCGTACATGGTTCCGGGGGCTGAAGCCTCGATCTATCGGCTCCTTTTTACAACTGTCGGAGCTTTTCCTTTCTCAATTCATGGGAAGCATCCGCACCAAGAAGCCAGCGTCCCACTTAATGAATTTGAAACAACAACATGGGGAGACGATAAAGGAGTTCACGGTGCGGTTCACTGCTGAGGCGGTCCAAACTGAAGGTTATACCGAAGAAAAAGGCATCACCGCCCTCATAGCCGGAATTACGAGCGAGAAATTCAGATTTGCCTTAGATAAAAACCCTCCAAAAACCATGGCAGAATTCCAAGCTAAAGCTCAGAAGTATATCAATGCAGAAAAAGTTGCTCTGGCATGTCATGGTATACAGGGTAAGAAGCGCAAGCTGGATGAAATCTCGCCCCCAGATAAAAAATATCGACATGATCGACGAGACCGCTCTCCCAAGAAGCCTTATTTTGGTAAATATCATAATTACACTCCTCTCAACCAATCCCATGAAAAGGTGTTAATGGAGATTAAACACAAACCATATGTAAAATGGCCGGCCAAGATCAAATCTGATCCTGAAAAGAGAGATAAGGGCAAGTTTTGTTACTTCCACAAAGATCATGGGCATAGAACCCAAGACTGCATATCTCCGCGAGATCACATCGAAGCTCTCATTCGAAAGGGCTATCTCCAAGATTATGTAGCTCGTCAAGGTCGATCACCAAAAAGGGCAAAAGCCTCAACCCATCAGAAGAAGTCGCCTCACCATCATACTTCACAAGAAGACGTTGAACCTACTGGCGAAATTCGCACCATCGTCGGGGGACCAGCTTGCGGGGACGACTCTCAAACTTCAAGAAAAGCATACACCCGTAAGGCGTCCAAGAAGCCCTAGCATATCTACTGGCTGGAACAAACGCCCAACGTGTCAAAAACCAGTTATCCTTCAATTTCCTTCTCCCTCGAAGATGCAGAGGGAATTCACTTCCCTCACGAAGACTCCATCGTGGTCGCACTAAAGGTATCAAACTATTTGACTCATCGTATTATGGTGGATACAGGTAGCTCTGCTGATATTCTATACCTGGAGGCTTTCAACAAAATGACGCTCACCAGAAGCCTACTCAAGCCAGTCTCAACTCCCCTCATCGGCTTCGGGGACGAAGTAGTGATACCTAAAGGGAGCATTGACCTTCCAGTCACCTTTGGGGAGAGTCCAGCGAAAATGACTATCTTTGTGAATTTCCTCGTGGTAGATCAAAGATCAGCATACAACGCCATTTTAGGGCGGCCATCGCTTAATAAGGTTGGCGCAGCCTTACATCCTTTATATTTATGCATGAAATTTCCTACTCCGAATGGCGTTGGAGTTGTGCTAGGGAATAAAAAAGATGCCCGATCATGTTATGAGATAGCTGTATAAGATCGAAAGAAGGTACAGGCGACGTCAGTTATGATGGTGGCACAAGATTCATCAAGTCTCCCGACGGTCGCATCGTTGGATCCAAGGGAGAATATTCTTCAGTGAGGAGCTCCCGGGGAAGAAACAGTGGCAATCCGCTTAACCAAAGACGATTCATCAAAAGTCGTATACATTGGATCCTCTTTAACTGGTGTCTTTCATAAAGATCTGGTCCGTTTTCTCACTGAATACTAAGACACGTTCGCTTGGTCTCACAAAGATATGCCAGGCATCGACCCCAGCGTCATCGCACATCGTCTGAACATCGACCCCAAGTATAAACCCGTCCACCAGCACCGACGTGCCTTCACTGCAGAAAGGCAAATGACGATCAAGGCTGAAGTCGAGAAGCTTCTTACGGTCAATTTCATAAAAGAAGTTGACTACGCAGAATGGGTCACAAATGTAGTTCTCGTTCGGAAATCTAATGGCAAATGGAGAATGTGTGTCAATTATTCGGATTTGAACAAAGCATGCCCCAAAGATAGCTTCCCGACCCCGCGAATCGACCAGTTGGTTGATTCAACAGCTGGGCATGCTCTGCTCAGTTTTATGGACGCTTATTCTGGTTATAACCATATCATAATGCATCCGCCCGATAGCCAACATACTGCCTTCATCACTGACCGAGGTCTATATTGCTACCAGGTAATGCCGTTTGGTTTTAAAAATGCAGGGGCCACCTATCAGCGTCTCGTCAATAAGATATTCGCCGCGCAAATTGGCAGGAATATGGAAGTCTATGTGGATGACATGCTCGTGAAAAGTGTCATAGAAGACGATCACCTTTCAGATCTTCGAGAAGCCTTCGACCTGATGAGGAAATATCAAATGAAGCTAAACCCAGAAAAATGTGCGTTCGGAGTGTCTGCTAGGAAATTTCTTGGGTTCATGGTCGACCAGCGAGGAATTGAGGCAAATCCTAAAAAATAAAAGCGTTGATAGAGATGAAATCCCCAACCACTCTTAAGGACGTCCAACGCCTGGCTGGTCGCATTGCATCGTTAAATAGGTTCATTTCGCGGGCATCTGATAAGTGCTTACCTTTCTTTAAGCTTCTCCATGCCACAGCCAAATCTGATTGGGTGTGGACACCACAGTGCGAAGAAGCTTTTCAACAACTGAAGCAATATATGAGCACACCCCCTGTTTTATCTAAACCTGTGGCGCACGAGCAACTCATCCTTTATTTATCTGTGTCCTCCACGGCCGTTAGCGCCGCTTTAATAAAAGAAGATTCCGGAATACAAAGGCCCGTTTATTATATCAGTCGAGCAATGGTGGATGCTGAAACTCGATACTCTGATATGGAGAAACTGGCCCTGGCTTTAGTCACGGCAGCTCGAAAACTGCGACCATACTTTCAAGCTCACGCTATTTTAGTACCAACAAATCATCCGCTACGGCAGATCCTTAAAAAACCTGAGGCTTCCGGACGTTTAACTAAATGGGCGGTCGAGATCAGTGAGCACGACATATCGTTCTGCCCCAAGACCGCAATCAACGGCCAGGCCGTAGCTGACTTCATCGCCGAATTCACATACTCCTCTTCCGATGATAATGCCGCGATCAGCGACTAGCCGTCCTGGTCACTCTTCGTGGATGGGTCTTCAAGGGCCACCGGCAGTGGAGCGGGCCTAATTTTAGTCGCCCCAGACGGGTCGCATTTCCAATACGCTTTACGTTTCGATTCTCGCATCTCGAATAATGAAGCAGAATATGAGGCCTTGATCGTTGGCCTCGAACTAGCAAACGTCCTTTCAATTCAAAACCTACTCATTCACAGTGACTCTCAGCTCATAGTCAATCAGGTACTTGGCGAATTCAAAGCAAAAGAAGAAATGATGGCCTTATACAAATCTCGAGTGCTCATTCTGCTCTCAAAGCTGAAGAATTACGAAATAATCCACATCCCTCGTGAGAAGAACAAACTTGCTGATTCTTTGGCAAAACTCGCATCTGCACCAGAATCTGAGTTATCATATTCAATTCCCATTGAGCACTTTCAGAACCCGAGTATCGACTAAGCACCTCTTGAGCAGGTGATTACGGTACATTCGTCTCCATGTTGGATGGACCCCATACTCCTTTATCTTAGAGACGGATGCCTTCCAGACGATAAGAAAGCCGCACGACAAATTCGTCATCGAGCCGCCAGGTATACCTTACAAAATGGAATATTGTTACGTAAGAGTTTTTCCTTGCCCTATTTAAGGTGTCTTCACCCAGAAGAAGCACATCGTGTTCTAGATGAAATACACCAGGGGGCATGTAGTAACCACCCAAGGGGGCGATCTCTAGCGTATAAGGTGATGAGGCAAGGATACTATTGGCCTACTATGAAGGCAGATGCAATTGAATTCTCTAAAAAATGTGACAAGTGTCAGCGGTACTCTCCTATACCTCATGTGCCTTTGCCCACACATATGACTCCAATTGATAGCCCTTGGCCCTTCGCTCAATGGGGGGTTGATATCATCGGGCCTTTGCCCACCGGAAAAGGACAAAATAGGTTTGCGATAGTGGGGGTCGATTACTTCACCAAATGGGCCGAGGCGGAGCCACTAGCCAGAATTACTGAGAAACAAACCACCAAGTTCGTATGGAGAAACATCATATGCCGTTATGGACTCCCCCATATTATAATCACCGACAATGGAAAGCAATTCAACAATGCTGCTTTTGATGAATTTTGCGAAACGTGGAAGATACGTAATATCCGCACTTCTCCCTATCATCCTCAGGCAAATGGGCAAGTTGAAGCAGTGAATAAAATCATCAAACACCATTTGAAGACCAAGCTCGATGAGTGTAAAGGCATGTGGCCAGAACTCCTGCCAAAAGTCTTATGGGCATATAGGACTACAACTCGCACGTCTACAGGCGAAACCCCCTTCTCCTTGGCATTCGGTACCGACATGGTAGTACCAGTTGAAATTCAAGTACCCTCGTATCGGATTGAGCAATACGATCCCCACTTGTAATCAGGAAAGCCTTCAACTTCACCTCGATCTCTTAAAAGAACGGAGAATTACCTCCCAGATACGAGCAGCAGCGTATCAGTAACGCATTGCTTGTTACCGTAATGCTAAAGTTCGGCCTAGGGCTTTCCAGCTCGGCGATCTAGTCCTCAGACAGAACCTCGGAGCTCCTACTCGTTCGTTTGATCCAAATTGGGAAGGTCCGTATCGAGTCATCAAAATTGTGCGACCCGATACTTATTATCTTGAAGACATGCAGAGAAGACCCGTACGTCGCCCTTGGCACGTGGAACACTTATTACGGTACTTCCCTTAATTCGATGTAATTCCGAACGACATTCCGAATGAATAAGAATTAAAATCATTCCTTTTGGTCGCTACTCCAATTAATTGGACTCGAATAGCCCCGAAGAGAATACATACATTCTCTTGGCCAATTGCCTACCCTTGGTAGGGTTAAAATCATTCTTGTTGGTTGCTTCTCCATTTTATGGATAAAAAATAGCCCTGAAGAGAACATACGTGTTCTCTTGACCAATCTTCTACCCTTGGTGGAATCAAAATCTCAATCGATAGACCAGTCTATCTCAACGCGGACATGGTCATACGACTCCCGGATTGAGTCTAATTCACTTTTTCATGAGTTAGTTATGCGAGCAGTCAGTATACGATCGACATAGGGCAAAAAAGCGAGGAAAAGTATACAACATTAAAGAAAAGAGAAGTTTCCATTACTATTGATTAAAAAGTCAAGTCGGTTACACGGGCAATTTCCTTTCAAAAAAAGAAAAAGAAAAAAGAAAAAGCAAGATAGAAAGGAAGAGAATGGAAGGAAAACTACCTCTGCGAAGAGGTTTGCACCGAAAACAAAGAAGGAGAAGAAGGAAGAAATCTCTGCAGCTTAAAATTTGAAAATGGGAGAAACCCTTGCAGAATTCGATATTTATACACAATCATTCCGCTTGATTTGGATGACACGCGGCAGCCTCTCATCCGGCACGATAGACGAACGGGCACAAGCATTAAAAGCAGAGGCACGTGGCGAGCGACACTTCATTTTTTGCGGCAGAAAGAGCTGCGTAAAGCTGGCCATCATAAAGGCAGGATAACGTCAAATGGCTCACGCGTGATTCTTCTCCAGCGGTGTACCACGAATACGTACAAAACCCTTGGCATAGCTCCTCAACGCCAAGGGTTTGAGGGGCATCTGTTGTAGATAAATTTGGCTTTAAAGAAATGTGAGGAATCGCGGTCGTATCCTAGAACTGCGAGCAGCTCGGCTCGAGCTTGACGAAAGGGGTCGCATCTCCAGAATGCGACCATCTCGGCTCGTACTCGACGAAAGGGGTCGCATCTCCAGAATGCGACCATCTCGGCTCGGGCTCGACGAAAGGGGTCGCATCTCCAAAATGTGACCAGCTCAGCTCGTGCTCGACGGAAGGAGTCGCATCTCCAGAATGTGACCAGCCCGCTCGTGCTCGACGGAAGGGGTCACATCTCCAGAATGTGACCAGCCCGGCTCGTGCTCGACGGAAGGGGTCGCATCTCCGTATGCTAAATACGAGCACTCTTAATATGAGCAGCTCCCGACATCTGAGTGATCGTGGTTTCTGGTCTCTGGCATGGACGGCCTTCGTCTCATAGTACCAGCAGCCCGTATAGGCCGGTTTCGGTTTATATCTATTCTTAGTTCCGAATATTCAGAAACGTAATCAGCTAGACGTCTAGGCAGTTTTGACTACTTCCTTATCCAATGATTAACGAGATAAGCTTCTTATCCCATGAAATCAGTACTAATCTTAACAGCTTGCGTAGCAGGTTGGGCCATTTAGATCTGTATAAATAGATGACTATATTGATGATAAAGGTACACAATACTCAATCTTTAACCCCCGTTGATTATTTGTTCTCTTTTCAACCTCACCCTATCTAACTTAAGCATCGAAGGGCCAACGGCTGGACGCCGGTCACCCTTAGTTGCTTTTTGTCTCCTTTCAGGTCCAAGGAGGAAATCGCTTGGAGAGAAGGTGAACATTCGGAGGACCCTGTTACAAAATTCGACGTAAACAGTTTGGCGCCGTCTGTGGGAACGATTTGATCATCAAAGTCAGTCGTTCTTTCCACTGATCAAAATCCTTCCACCATGCCTCTTAAAAAGACTGTTCATCCTTCCACATCAAGGCACCTCGGTGGATCCGGAGAAACACTGAAACCGCGCTGCAAGTAACAATAAGGTTTCCTGACAGCTGTGACCAGTCGCCAACGTAAAAAGGTCAAGGAATCCGAAGAAATCTCTTAGAAATGGGCGAATCCGACAAAAGTCACAAAATTATAAGCTTTGAAAGTTGAGCTTAACCAACGAAACGATTTTCAGGCCACAGTGATGTTTTCAAGACATCCCATCCATCCATCATCACGTGCACCTTATCATATCATCCTTGGTAGCAAGAAAATTAAAAAGAGGGTCCAAAAGTCAGGTGGGCCATGCGAACAGGGAACACTTGCAATCGATAAGCGTACAATTAAAAAAGATTTCTAGGTTGTATATGGGGCCACTGAGTTTTGCATATATAACTAAGCGGACTAGAGTGTTGAACTAACCATGACTAAGTTACAGTTCCAAAATTTCTAACCTCTTATTGGGACACTGGTTTGCTAAGAAAAGGCTATGGATAGTTTTCATTTTTAATCGTACAGTAAAATTAAACAAGTCCGACAGTCAGGAAACCAAATAAGCCTAATGTTTTAGTTGATGGTACATCTATATTGATTGGCCCTCATAATTTGGACAGGTTGCTTTAAATTATTGGTATTGCAAGTATGCAATCTCTATGCAACTTCATTGCATGAGTATCATCGTCACACTCCGCCTGTGTATCAAAGTAAAGACCTTTCCAGGAAATTAATGGGTGTCTTCTTTTTATTTTTTCTTTGGGATTTTTTCATGTGGCTGCTGGTGTTTTTGGTTATATACTTTAAACCTCCTGCTTTTAAATTATTTCTTAAAATCTGCCCATTGTTTTCATAGTTAGAGATTTTCTTTTTTATTGGTTTTATGAAACTGCCCTTTCTTTTACAGCACTAAGCAAAAATGCCCGTTGGATTAAGGGGTGAACCAATCC
This sequence comes from Liriodendron chinense, assembly GCA_003013855.2. Taxonomy (NCBI): domain Eukaryota; kingdom Viridiplantae; phylum Streptophyta; class Magnoliopsida; order Magnoliales; family Magnoliaceae; genus Liriodendron; species Liriodendron chinense. The sequence goes on along the minus strand of PVNU02000351.1, from coordinate 81,393 downwards.
TTGACTATAGGCGGAGCCCAGCTTGATGTTTGCGACAAGTCCACACCGTCCATCTGTTTCTTCCTGCAATCAAAAGCTCAAAGAGAACTGCAAGATGGCCCTAAGTTGTTTCAATGGTGGACGTTCAATCCTACTCTTTCTTATCATGTGGTCCATTGGATCTTGATATAGCCCTCATTTTTGGGCCCTCCATAAAATGAGCTGGACAAACAGATGTACGGGGTGGATTTGTCACAAACATCCTGCGACCCCACGAATGTTTCAATGGCTGGCGTTAAATCCCCACTGTCTCATGTTTGTTTAGCCTGCTGGATCTTTCAATTGGACTAATTTTTTTGGGGATGTTCTGAGTTGGAAAATCCAAAGGACGGAGTGGATTTGTTATTAACTTCATGGTGCCCCATCTACCGTGAGCAATCATCTTCCTCTGGACTTACATGTCCACCTATAACATCTGGCTGCACCTAACCTCTCTCTGGCACGTGGATTGCCGTGCCAACTTAATCCTAACGGTATCTAAGGCCCACCTTGATGTTTGTTAGAATCCACACCGTCCTAGCTCATTTTAGGGCATTAGCCCAAAAGAGATATCTAAAGCTCAACTGGACCACCCGATGAAAAACTGTAAATTGAACGTCTACTTCTCAAGGCACGGAAGTTTTGGATCAAATTGATATTTGTGTTTGCTTTCATTATGAATAGGTTGGATGACAAATAAACATCACTGTGGCCCTAAGAAAGTTTCAATGGTGGAAATCACAATTCCCACTGTTCCTGTGGTGCGGTCCACTTGAGCTTTGTATATGCTTCAATTTTGGGCTCAACCCTAAAAACGTGTTGGAAAAAAGAGAATGGCATGGATAAACCACATAAATTAACTGTGGGCTTAGCGGAGTTTACTTAGTACGATAAAGCATACTAGTAACTTAGGTACCATAAAAGCATACTCAGTAACTCAGTAGTAATCCGATTTCTTACTGAAGTTGATTGCCGTGCCAACGTAACCTTAACCATACAGGGCTCACCTTGTTGTTTGTGAGAAATCCACTTGTCCATCTGTTTTGCTAGCTCACTTTAAGGTATGGGCTAAAAAATGAGGGATATCCAATGCTTCAACTGAGCTGCATGATGACCCCAAGATGTTACAACGGTGTGCTTTCAATCCCACTATTCAACAACTCAGTTGTCCCACTCTATAGAAAAAAATTGAGATGGGACACCAGCAATAATTAAGGTTGTGTGCAGCGCCCACCATGGCATGTAAGTTCCATCCAACTCACCCATCGGATGCGACTCACCCAGATCAATGGACATTCTAGAAATGTGGCGGGGAAGTAATGGTTTTAGGCCTGATTTTTGGAATGCTGAGGTCTTTTACTTTAGGGTTTATTTGTTTTCCAAATTACCCGAGTAATTACTAAAAGTTTCTGGTAACATCTCTCCTCTGTTTTTTTTGGCCACTCCAGTGACATCTCGAAGGATTTCCTCACGGAGACATCGTGGCCACTAACAGTATAATAAGACATTATCGAATACTAGTCAACATTTTGGGCTTTTGACATGTAAAGTAATTCACTCATTTTGATTTATTTATATGTAATTTTGTCAATATATATTATATTCACACTGTCCACCTATTTTGCAATATCATTTTAGGCCTGTCTAAAAAAATGAGCTTAATCCAACACTTTTACTGACCCAAGTTTTTAATGGTAAGTATTCAACCCCAATGCTAATTGTGGTGTGGTCCATTTCTTCTTTGGATGGAGTGGATGTCACACACGTAGCATGGCTTCTTGGTGCACTGGATCCCTTGAACAGTTCATGAAAATTGGCAGCCGTTGACTCTTTCATACCTGACTAATAATTGAAGACTGGCTAGGTTTCTAGGGAGCAAATGAGGTCCCTCCATGTACCTAACCACATCTATTCATGCCATAGCAAGTACCCAATTTTGGTACACCTCCTTAGGGCCTGTTTGGAGCATGGATTTGTAACCCCTTGGACAGAACTCCCTGGATTTGAAACCCCCTATATTTGAAACCCCCTGATTGTGTTTGACACCCTAGATTTGGAATCCCCTGTAATCCAAAAGTATGATATTTATAGGGGTTTGAATTTAATTAGTAAATCAACTTTAATATCCTTAATTAGTGTACTATGCAATGTTTGACACAATGGTTGTAATAAGCCCATTGAAATATATACTACGGCTGAAAATGATGAAATTCCGAGTCTCAGATGGGCCACAAGTATAGGATAACATCTGAGTGACTAACCAACAATTTTTAACCGTTGATTTACATGGATAATGTTTGGATGACGCAGATCATCATATTAAAGTAATTTTAGTGATGCAATTGATAATCCGATTATTTGGGGATGTCATCAGTGGGCCATGTGCCCAATAGATTAGTAGCCTAGTGACACACATGTTACACATGTGACTCTTGGAAGGGTTTTACATGTAATCCAAGCTTTCACCTTGGATTTGAAACCGCCTCATTGAAGGGATTTGAAACCCCCTAGATCTGAAATCCCCAGTTGCTTTATGTGCCAAACACAATAGGGGATTTGAAACCCCCTTAAATCCATGGTGCCAAACGACTCCTTAGTTAAATAGGTTAAAATTTTAATTTTCTGATTTACAAACACAATGAGTTACTTGGCTGCTTCGGATACACTCTTGGTTGTGGGAGAGGTTGAAGGATCCACATTTCATCAACCCTCACACTCAGAATAATTCGACCTAATGATGCCAACCACAATGACTGGGAAATTTTGTGGTCCATATTGGCTATTTAGTATAAGAGCCATTGAATGGCCCTTAAATGTGTGGGTCTAATTTCATTGCTTATTTGGCTCAAGCATCATTCAGAACAACCGATAATAAACATCAGAGTAATAGTTAGAAAATGGACTATTTGTTAAGGCTGAGGAAGCATTCTCAATCCTAACATTGGGAAACCCTTGATACCCAACTTTGTGAATTGAGGAATATTTTAGGTTATTTTATATTAATTGCTGAGTTCATGATTTATGCTCCTTTTTATAATTGGGCAATTAGTGTATTTATGAATCAACAGCAGCCAAAACACTTTAATCGTCAAATTCAAGGCTCTTACTCATGCATTGGTGGTAGACTCACAAAATTTCCAACACGAGGTCATGGATTCGAGCACTCATTGTAATGAAATCCCACTCTGGTGTGATTGTAAAAAACAAAAAAAACAAAAAAAAAACAAAAAAAAGAAGACATATTTATGAATTTGTTGTGCATCCAAACAAGTCCTTATCCAAGGAAGTTTGCAAATTCCACATGTGAGCTGAGACTGTTGAGACGTACATGACGCAGGGAGGACGTGGTAGGTCGATCACCGTCTCCCTAACTGATTGTTTCTCGAATCCATGAAAAGAAATAAAAGAAGAAAAAGAGAAAATTAATTCCGAATAATTGTTTTTTTTTATAGATTCAATCGATAATAAACGGAATTACAATGCATATAAATAGGAAACTAAACCCTAGATAAAGTATCAAACTCCAACTCCAACTCAAACTCCTAGAAAAGGCAATTTACTATAAATAGTAAACTTATTATTTATAGAAGTCGTTCAATCCTACTTGAACTCTTAGTTTTCGGCCAAAAATAGAAAGTTATCAAACTGCTTCAACCATGTTATTCTACTAAATATTCTAAGCCCTTTTCATGTTGGGCACTAACTCTAAAGCCCTACATATCCAAAGTTATGTTCGAATTAAAACTTACTATAAATAGTAAAACTGAAAATAAATTAGCCTAATGACCATCAATACGGTCGAATTTCGCGATTCCGACATGGGCAACCCGGCATAGCGGGGTTGGTTGGCTAAAGTAGCTTGAGCTACCCCAAATTGATATGTTATATGTCCCGAAACTCATTCCGGATTGCGAGATACTGGTGGTTTACGGTCTTGACGGTTTGGATCACTTCCGACTCTGACCGGTCTTCTTTTGATCCATCTGGGCCACGAAATAATCAGCGACCCATTCTACATCAGTACACATCTACACGGGCACCCATGCAAATTTCAAACATGACTATAAGACCTGAGCTTTCCTTAAGATTGAAAATAATGGCTAAATCTTTTGCCTAAAAATCAGATAGTTCAGTTTTCAAGTGGGCCAAGACGTAGCAAGTAAATTTACGGCTAATTTTACGGCTAATGTTTCTTTTACTAGCCATTCATTGTTTCGATATGTTGTGGCTCACCTGAGGGGCTAAGGGCCCAGACAGAAGTTCAAATGGGCCGGTTGGAAGGCCTGTTGACTGACCCGACCTGGTCAATTTAAGAATCAGGTTGGATTTTGGGACCCAGACCCAATCCATTGAATTTTTTGTCATCTTTGGGTTGGGTCAAAGTCAAAAAAGCCGACCCAGTAAATTAATTGCTCGGTCCAGGGTTTGGTTTGGGTTGGGGCCAGGTATAGCACCCAGGCCCAAGCCTTTTATCATATAGGTTTGGTTTTGGTTGCATCTGGACCTAGTTGGGGTTAGGTATAGAAATTAAAATTGAGATTTCACATCAATCATTTACATTCCATCTAAGTTTCGGTGACTTTCAATTTTGATGGTTAAAATTAAAATGACAAGGTAAAATTAAATGATTAGGGTAGTTCAAGTAGTCTAATTTTGGTACAATCTCCATCTTTCATGATCCAGCTGGTCACAAAGTGGTGGATGGAGAACCACGTTTCAAAAGGGATGGTGAACTATTCATAAGCCTAAGCCCAAACGGGAACAAAAAAATCCACATGCCTAATTAATTACTTTTTCTTTGGTCTCAATTGGGTCTGGTTCTGGTCCTAGTATGACCAAAAAAAAAAAAAGAGGACCCATTTAAAAATTGGGTCCAGGTCAGGTTAGGTCCGGTTGAATCGAGTCAAACCTTTGGACCTAGACCAGCCTCATGGGCTTTAGTTTTGGATCCGGACCTACGAGCTTTCGTTTCAGGTCCGTAGACCTGTCCAGTCAACCTGATCCATTTCCACCCATGCAACTAGAGATCATTTTACTTGACACAATATCACCAACCTGACCCATTTGGGCTTCCAACTAGAGATCATTTTGCTTGACTCAGTTTCACCGGTTTGTGTCCCCTGATTTGATTACGCATGCAGAGATGGCCCTATGACAAGAACTATGATGCTAGTCAGAGGGGAAGTAAATAAAGCTACGATAAAATGGTGTGACAATGATTATCACTGTCTAGATCACTTATAAAACATTGAAAAACCCATTTTCGATTGCCTCATTCTATTAGCATAAGCAAATGTTGGAATGATCTTTAAGTGTGATTATTGCGTAATAAATCAATTACAATGGCCCCAAAAAATATGGATGATTACTATCATTTGACCATATCAGCATGCAGGGTCCATGGGGTGACACATAGCCATAGGAAAATAAAAATTAAAAAAAGATATCTTACATCTGTGTCCTGTAGTCCAGTTCACTCTTAGGCATTTTAACACTAAGGTCATGGCTTCAAGTGCCCATATAGCAAACATGTGTTTAAAAAAAAGAATTAGAAGAGAGAAGAAAAGAAAAAAGGCCCTCCAAGTTGTATATAATGCCATCCAGCTTTGTGTATGGAATCACTCCATGCTTTGTGTATGGAATCACATGATGGGTGGTTGACATTGAAGGTGGGCCCCGCATGATGGACAATTTATGTTGATGGTGGGCCCACTTGATGGATGAACCAAATCAAGAAGGTGGATCCCACATGACAGACAAATTATTTTGATGGTGGGCCCCACTTGATGAATCAACCACATTAAAGGTGTCGATGATGAATGGTCCACATCAAAGATGGGCTCCACATGATGGGCGGTGGATATTAAAAGTGGGCCTTACATGATGGACAATAACGTTAATGTTGGGCTACACATGAGGACGGTTCACATTGAAAGTCGGCCCCTAATGATGAATGACCCACATCCAAGGCGAGACCTACTTGATGGATGATCAACTTCGAAGTTGGGCCCTGCATGGTGGATGGTCAACATAAAAGATGGGCTCGCATTATGGACAACCCATATCCAAAAACAGGCTGATGAGGACACAAGACCATTTCAAGTGTACCAACGAAGAAAGCGCCACCCACAAGTACCATCCTTGTGGTTAGGTGATGATTGAGGAGCATCGAAGACCCTACGCACGTGATTTGGCACATAAAAGACACGTGTGTAGGATGGAAGAAGACTCGACTGAAAGCATAAAAAAAGGCTTTTCTGAAGGTGGTCAGGCGCCCGGCCAAATTTGGCACCGGGCGCCCGAAATTCAGCAAATTTTCAGTTTTCCTTGCTGGACAGTTTCTGTCTTAGCCGGGGGCCCCGCCAAATTAGTCACGGGGCGCCCCACCAACGTACGAACTGTTTTTTAGTTGTTTTTTTTAGAGATGTTTTAGGGGTATTTTGATACTTTTATGTTTTCTTCTTGCTTATTTAAGTGGGTTAAGCCCTAATAACGTGATTAGTTGATTATTAATGAAAAGACAACCTCTTTGGTGGCTTCTCTCTTCTCTCTCTCTCTCATGGTGCTTCTTCTCTCTCCTTGATCTTCTTCTTCTGATTTCTTCTGGTGTCCCTCCAAATTCTTCCAGGTATTTTATCTCATATTGTTATCCTTCTAAACTTCTGTTTTGCTATTCCCCACGATATAAACCTTGAGAATCGATCTAAACCCTAAACCCCCAAATTCTCAAATCCCTAATCCGAGAAACCTCCTGGTTCTTTGGACTAGTGATCATCATTGATCGATTGGGTAACGCCATGCAAGATCGGGAGGTTCCATCCCTCCCCGGATCCAACCTAGGCACTAATTGAATCCTATACTCCATGGTCAAGACCACTATGATCCAGATGAGCGTGCGATGAAGAGTGTTAGAGTCGAGGCCCCAAGTTTTGATGGGCGCTTGGACCCCAAGGCATTCCTTGATTGGGTTGCTGACATGGACCACTACTTTGAGTGGTATGGCATGTCAGAAAACCGTCAAATGCGTTTTGCTAAGATGAAGCTTGTGGGTCAAGCCAAGCTCTTTTGGACCAACACCGAGCGTAGGATAGAAAGAGTTGGTAGAACCCCTATCACACATTGGTATGAGATGAAAGAGAAGTTGAAGGAGAAGTACCTCACTCTCTCATACCGTCAGAAGCTCCTTGACCAATGACAGTCTTTACGCTAAGGGTCAATGTCTGCCGCTGACTACATCGCTAAATTTGAAGAATATGTGATGCGATGTGATATCCAAGAAGACATTCTAGTGACGCTCTCGCGTTTCAAGACAGGCCTTCGTGCGGATCTTCAGCGCGAGCTTATGACTCGGCCCTTGACGGACTTGAATGAAGCATATCAAGTCGTACAGGAGTTAGAGCAGTATCTAAAGACTCCTGTCGTCCGTCGTTTTGAGTCCCGAGACTCCAGTGCTAGATCTAGTTCCCAGGGGACTAGACCTAATGTTGGCAGTCAACCTAGGGCACGGGCGACCATTCCGCCTAGGCCTAGGGAGGACAAGGGCAAAGGTGTTCTTGGTGCAGGTCCTAGTGGAGGTAGCCAAGTGAGATGCTACGAGTGTGGCAATCTGGGCCACATATCTAATCAGTGTCCTACAAAGAGCCGTGGGAAAGCCTTAGTTATAGGCGAGTCCCACGAGAGTGGAGATGACCAGGGTGATTATGAAGTTGAAGAGTATCACCCTGAAGGAGGACTTACTGATGATGAAGAGTTAGATGGGGAAGCAACGCTTGCAGTAGTCAGGCGTGTGCTAGCTCAGTCTAAGAGTAGTGCTAACTGGCGTCGAAGCACTATCTTCTACACTATTGCTAAGTGTGGTGAAAAGAATTGTAAGGTGATAGTGGACAGTGGAAGTTGTCAGAATGTGATTTCCACTAACACCTTAGAGCGATTGAAACTGAAACCCACACCTCATCCAGACCCATATAAAGTCTCTTGGGTTAACAAGACATCCCTACCTGTCACCCATCAATGTCTAGTCCCCATCGAGTTTGGATCATATAAGGAGCCCTGTGGTGTGATGTCTTACCTATGGATGTGGGACTTGTTATCCTAGGTAGACCGTGGCTATTCGATAATGATGTCACGATCTTTGACCGTTCCAATGCGTGTACCTTCATGCATAACGGTAAAAAGATCAAACTTAACTCTATGCCACCTGAGAGCACACTAGGGAAGAAAAAGGATGAGAAGGCAAGTGAGCTTAAAGGAGGGGGGAAATCCAAGCCTAAGTCTCTACATATAATCAATGCAAGAGAGTTTGAAAAGGAGACTAAGGAGGATTCTATGGTGTATGCCCTTGTGGCTAGAGAGATTACACCTGAGGTTCCATTAGAGTTACCCCGTGAGGTGACTTCGGTCCTGAAGGAATACAATGATGTATTTCCTGAAGACTTACCGAATGAGTTGCCACCTATGAGGGACATACAGCATGTTATTGATCTTGTCCCAGGGTCTACTCTACCGAACCTTCCCCACTACAGGATGAACCCTGCAGAACATGCAGAATTGAAGAGGCAAGTTGATGAGCTTCTGCAAAAGGGTTTCATCCAAGAGAGGATGAGCCCGTGTGTCGTGCCTGCATTGTTGACGCCAAAGAAAGATGGCACGTGGCGCATGTGTGTGGACAGTCGTGCCATAAACAAAATTACTGTCAAGTATAGGTTTTCCATACCTAGACTTGATGATATGCTTGACATGATGGCGATGTCCACTATATTCTCTAAGATAGACCTTAAGAGTGGATATCACCAAATCCGTATACGCCCAGGGGATGAGTGGAAAACTGCGTTTAAAACAAAAGATGGGTTGTATGAGTGGTTGGTCATGCCCTTCGGCTTGACTAATGCACCCAGTACGTTCATGCGGGTGATGACACAAGCTTTGAGGCCGTTCATGAAAAAGTTCCTAATGGTGTACTTTGATGACATTCTTATTTATAGTACCACTAAGGAATCACACCTTGAACATTTAAAGGCGGTCTGTAGCGTCCTTAGGAAGGAAAAGTTATACGCTAATCTTAAGAAATGTGCATTCATGTCTAGCCAAGTTGTGTTCTTAGGATTTATAGTGTCATCTGAAGGGATGCGTGCAGACCCTGAAAAGGTCAGGGCCATAGTTGAATGGCCAGAACCGAGGAACATTCATGAAGTGCGAAGCTTTCACGGCCTAGCAACTTTCTATCGTCGGTTCATTAGGAGTTTTAGCACGATCATGGCTCCCATTACAGAATGCATGAAAAATGGAGAATTCGTGTGGTCCAAAGCCGCAGTCAAGGCTTTTAAGGAGATTAAGGGCAAAATGGTAGAAGCTCCTGTCATGCGTCTACCTGACTTTTCTAAAGTCTTTGAAATAGCGTGTGATGCGTCTGGTGTCGGTATAGGTGGAGTGTTGAGTCAAGAAGGACACCCAGTGGCCTATTTCAGTGAGAAGCTGAATGAGGCAAAACAAAAATACTCCACTTACGACAAAGAATTTTATGCGGTAGTGCAATCCCTAAGACATTGGCGACACTATCTCCTACCGCAAGAATTCATTTTGTTTTCTGACCATGAGGCTTTGAGATATTTGCATTCTCAGAAGAAACTCAACCCAAGGCATGCCAAGTGGGTAGCGTTTCTTCAGGAATATTCGTTTGTCTTGAAACACAAAGCCGGGGTTGAAAACAAACCAGCGAATGCCCTTAGTAGAAGAGTGGCGTTGCTCAACTCCTTGAGTGTAGAGGTAGTCGGGTTTGAGCAACTGAAAGATGAATACCCCACATGTCCTGATTTTGGGGGTACTTACGCATCGCTCTCTAGTGACCAGCGTATTATGGGCGAATATGTTCTTAAAGATGGCTTCCTTTTCAAAGGAGACAGACTTTGTATTTCCCGTATGTCCCTTCGTGAATTCCTCATCTGGGAGCTTCATTCAGGAGGGACAGCTGGCCATTTTGGTCGTGACAAGACCATTGCCCTTGTGGAAGATCGTTTCTATTGGCCAAGTCTCAAGCGAGACATAGCCAAAGTTTTAGGATAGTGTCGTACATGTCAACTGGCAAAGCAGAAAAAGCAAAATACCGGGCTGTATACGCCATTGCCAGTGCCACATGCTCCGTGGCAGGACATTAGTATGGACTTCGTGCTTGGGCTTCCCAAGACAATCAAGAAGCACGATTCCATTTTTGTCATGGTGGACCGTTTTTCTAAAATGGCTCATTTTCTCCCATGTTCGAAAACGTCGGATGCGTCTCATGTCGCTCGTATCTTTTTTGATGGTGTGGTGCGTCTCCATGGGTTACCTAAAACCATAGTGTCTGATCGTGATGTTCGATTTACTAACTATTTTTGAAAGACACTGTGGCACATTATGGGAACTCGTTTGCAATTCTCTACTGCTTACCACCCACAAACAGACGGTCAAACTGAAGTGGTAAACCGTAGTCTTGGAAATCTTCTACGTTGTCTAGTGGGTGAACATGTTAAGACTTGGGACCTAATTTTACCAACTGCTGAATTTGCTTATAATAGGTCAGTAAATCGATCTACAGGGATGAGTCCATTTGAAGTTGTCAGTGGGTATAAACCTAGAATGCCAATAGATCTTTTACCCATGTCTGTCACCCAAAGGTCTTCTGAATCAGCCGATGCATTTGCACGACATATCCATGAATTGCATATGCATATTAGACAGTGGATAAGTAAGAGTAATGATAATTATAAAATTTCAGCTGATTCTCATCGTAGACTGTAAGATTTTCAAGAAGGAGACTATGTAATGGTGAGGGTAAGGCCAGAGCGGTTCTCACAGGGTTCCGCTAAGAAATTACAAGCACGTAGTGCTGGACCATTCAAGATGGTGCAGAAAATTGGGTCCAATGCGTATCGGATTAACCTTCCGTCTGAAATGGACATTAACCCGACTTTTAATATAGAAGATCTAGTTCGTTCCCCTGACCCGACCATTGATCCATCATTTCATTCATGGCCTTATTTTGATTTTGCTTCACAACCCCTTCCACCCCTCCCTCCACCTATTGTCCATAAAGAAGAAATTGAAGAGATCTTGGATGATGAGATAGTTTCCATGCGAGATGGAGGTTTCCAGAGGTATCTTGTCAAATGGAGGAACAAACCACCTTCTGAATCTACGTGGTTGACTGAAGCGGAAGTGCAGCGTGTTGATCCAGACTTACTAGAGCGCCACAAGAGTTTTAACTCGTCGGAGTCGAGTTTTTCTCACCTGAGGGGAGTTGATGAGGACACAAGACCATTTCAAGTGTACCAACGAAGAAAGCGCCACCCACAAGTACCATCCTTGTGGTTAGGGGATGATTGAGGAGCATTGAAGACCCTACGCACGTGATTTGGCACATAGAAGACACATGTGTAGGATGGAAGAAGACCCGACTGAAAGAATAGAAAAAGGCTTTTCTGAAGGTGGTCGGGCGCCCGGCCAAATTTGGCACCGGGCGCCCGAAATTCAGCAAATTTTCAGTTTCCTTGCTGGACAGTTTCTGTCTTAGCCGGGGGCCCCTCCAAATTAGTCACGGGGCACCCCACCAACGTACGAACTGTTTTTTAGTTATTTTTTTTTAGAGATGTTTTAGGAGTATTTTGGTACTTTTATGTTTTCTTCTTGCTTATTTAAGTGGGTTAAGCCCTAATAACGTGATTAGTTGATTATTAATGAAAAGACAAACCTCTTTGGTGGCTTCTCTCTTCTCTCTCTCTCTCTCATGATGCTTCTTCTCTCTCCTTGATCTTCTTCTTCTGATTTCTTCTGATGCCCCTCCAAATTCTTCCAGGTATTTTATCTCCTATTGTTATCCTTCTAAACTTCTGTTTTGCTATTCCCCACGATCTAAACCTTGAGAATCGATCCAAACCCTAAACCCCCAAATTCTCAAATCCCTAATCCGAGAAACCTCCTGGTTCTTCGGACTAGTGATCATCATTGATTGATTGGGTAACGCCATGCAAGATCGGGAGGTTCCATCCCTCGCCGGATCCAACCTAGGCACTAATTGAATCCTATACTCCATGGTTGTGATGATGGCCCGTCCCATTGCATGTTTTCTTTCTGGTTTTCTTAGTTTATGATGATTAATGCTAGATTTCATTATTATTATTGCTTTTACTTCCGCTGGATAATTGTGATCATGAGCATGCATCATATTTAGGGCTGTCCTGCATCACAGGCCCTCTCAATCTCCCATATTTACTTTAATGTAGCTATCCTTCTTTCTTTCTTTCTTTCTTTCTTTTTTCTCTTCTAAATGCATGGCCGGCAGATGGGCCATAGGCATAGATGAACGTTCATTTTTACACATTGTTTTAACATTTTTGCCTTTCAAATTGTGTCTGACCATGTCTCCATGCAACTTGTTTTGGGTGAGAAAATAGCCGTTTTTTCCCCCTCTCTAAGTGCTGAAAAATTTGACAGAGCTCTCTAGCAATTCCTGATTGGTGCCATCAATGTCTCTGACTTTTGAACCGTTCTTGTATATCTTGAAGGCAGGCACCATGCCACCCCTTCTGATTTTGCCACGTAAGGGTTGTCTTCAGTGTCCACCTGATTAACAAAATACCCGTTTGAGAACAAGCGATTAGGTATATGAAAAATAATGCTCATGTGGGGTTAGGTGCATGTATATATTTATATTATTAGTTGTCCACATATATTAAATGAACCATTTTAGAGTATTCTTGAGCCGGCCCATGGATCTGATCCGTTAGATTGATGGGCCAACTCTTGGATGTGGACCAGAAGAAAAAGACACGTGGATCGATGAAGTCGATTGTCTGATCAATTTCATTCTTTTTGGACAGCCCGATATCACGAACAAAAAACGTACAAGGTCATGGGCTGGATTCCATCTTACCCACCTAAAGGAAAATAATTTTAATAGAGAATCTAGTGTGGGCCACACCCCTATAGCTAACGGATGCCTATATCTACATTTTTTTCAAGTAGAGATCACTGACCGTTTCAAACTGGTTTTTGATATATTAAAAAAAAAATTGAGATGGGACATCAACAATAAGGTTGTGTGCAGGGCCCGCTATGGGGTGCAAACTCTCATCCAACTCATTCATCAGGTGTGTCTCACCAAGATCAATGGACATTCCAGAAACGCCGCTGGAATGTGGAGGTTTTAGGCATGATTTTCCGAACGCTGATGTCTTTTACTTAAAAGCGTTGTAAGGATTCAGTCTGCGGCTGGTTAGAATGAACCAGTATGCGTTCGTCATGGCTAACCAAAGAAGTCAAAAGTAAGGTTTAATTGTTGTGTGAGTCCCATCTTCTTTCATCCTAATATCTTCTAGAAAGACCATGGGAATTTCCAGCCGTACTGTTTTTCACACTCAAAACCATTTTCTCCATTGTGCGCATTCAAAACTCGAAAGAATCAAATCAAGAAGTTTCAATCTTCTAGTCCATGGTTGCTTTATTAGGTTTTGTATTCACTTTTGGTTTCTTCTTTCTTGTCTTTTTGCTTTACTCGGGAAATGCTCCGGTGCTCCAAGAAAGCTACCAGTTAGCGGTCCTAGTTGTATTGTGAAACTTGGACAGTCCAATTCATTAATGTAGACTGTTCTTTTCATGGTTAATTAGTTGTGAGAAATACCAATTTGATCAATGACATTTAATATGGACAGCTCAGATCATTTATGAAAAGTAGGTCCAATTGACAATTTAATCCATATATTTGTTTGGCCTATCATGGATTACTTATGGTTATGAATATTCGCTCGTGTTATACAATCGGATAATTGGATAATCTATGGTCAAGATCATTAATATTGGTAGTCAAACGCCCATTGTGAGTGCATAGGTCATTGGCTTTCCAAGGCTTACAACCCTAACCATGAGTTGCATAGAGTCTTTTATTGCCCATGGTGGTTCAACTTGGGCAGGTTAGGTTGGGTTGGATCATGTTGAGGGTTAACATAGGCCCAAGACAACCTCAAAAGGATTCGACCCTAGGCCCAATCCAACTGAAGGTATTGAAATCTCAACGCTATTGAAATGCGGTTAAGGTTAGGTATTGAATATTCAACCATATCAAAATTATGGGCGAATCGTGTTGATTGGGTTGGATTAAATTAACACCCACAACTAGCAAAGTAGCACATAAAATGAAAGATCTGGCCGTGCAATGTAAGGTATTATTAAGTAAAACGTGTAACTACTGAAATGACACATACAAAAGAAAGTTTACGGTCACCATGCATAAATAAACAAAATTACATGAATAAGTATGGTAAATGCTATAATATACAACTTGGTGGGCCCAGAGAGCTTGGGTTGTTGTCTAGACCGTGTAAAATGGAATGTTGACTATTCTTTCATTTCTAGAAGAGTCATGACTCACATTCAATGAACAACCCCTAACGTGAAGGGTTGGAACCGTGTGAGGCATCTTGAACAACTAATGTGTTAATGATCCACATCATTCATCAGGTATTGCACAATATGAATATGCTATAGATAAAAAAATAAAATAAAATTGGTGGCCTATTTATCATGCAAGTCAAATTTATATGAATTTTGCTTCTTCTTCTTTTTTTTTTTTTTGTTAGTCATGCAACACACCCACCCTATTAGCTGTGCAACGCGTCCACACTATTAGTCACACATTGCACCCATCGAGGTACAGTTAGTGCGTCTCATTATCATTCGAACCTGAGACTTGCCGTTGAAACGCCAAGGCGAAGTGTGACTAACAGTATGGGTGTGTACTACCAGTGGGATGTGTGCATGCATGTACTAACCCAAAAAAAAAAAGAAAAAAAAAAAAGACATCTTCCAACTCGGCAAGTAGGCAGACACAATGAATTTTGCTTTACTATGCAAGCTACAATTACATTTCTAACATGCATATGAGCTATAACTTAATTCAATATGCCATGCATATAAAGTGAGGTTTTTATAAGATCAGGTTGCCAAAGGTCTCAACCTAAACCTAACCCAACCCAATCTAGTTTGGGCTGAGGGTCGGTTTGAGGATTTTTAATCCCAACCCATTTCAATAGACGCGGTTTGCCTAGTTACCTGAACACGAGCCAGCTAACGAGCTGGTATCAAAGCTATGTGGGCCCCACCATGATGTATGTATTTTATCCATGACATCCATTCATTTTTCAAGCTCATTTCGGGCATGAGACCAAAACTGAGGTAGATCCAAATCTCAGATGGACCGCACCACACGAAACAGTGGAGATTGAAAGCTTGTCATTGAAAACTGGCAACTGAAGTTTTAGATCAAGCTGATATATATATATATATATCTTCATCCAGGTCGGTGTATGTGACTTTATCAATAGATTGGATGGCTAATAAACATAACAGTGTGCCCTAATAAACATTTCAGTGTGCCCTAGGAAGTCTTTAATGGTTGACGTTCAATCAACTTTATTTTACTGCTGTGTGGTCCACCTGTGATTTGGATCTTCCCAAAACTAAGATGGAAAAATGGATGAACAGCAGCTATAAAACACATATATCATGTAGGGTCCCTCAGAGCTTCGACATCAGCTAGCTGGCTGGTGCTCAGGTCACTTAGCCAAACCGCGTCCCATTTCTACGTCAACCCGACACGAGTCAAACTCGTGGTTTGCCCAGTCGCTTTCGTGTTGACCTAACCCGAGTTTCACGTCTACCCCTGTAGTCAAGCACGCGTAAACCAGTAACTTTTACGGACCGGATTGGGTGGTTTATCCATGCCGTCCATCCATCTTTTAAGCCCGTTTGAGTCCACGTGCCCAAATATTAAGCATTAAGCAGATCAAACCCTCAAGTGGACCACACTACAGGAAAAAGTGGTTATTGAACTTCCACCATTAAAAACTTATTGGGCCCACAATTTTGATCCAGCTGATATTTGTTTTTTTCACTTCATCCAGGTCTTCATGACCTTATCAGCATGTTGGATGCCAAATGAACATTAAGGTGAGCCCTGGGAAAGTATCAACGGTGGGTGTATTTTTTGGTTCATCCACTAAAATGAGATGAAAAAATTGATGGACGGTGTGGATCTAAAACAAATACATCATGGTGGGCCTACAGCGTTGGATAAGCACACAATCGTTTCCTAATTTCCACGCAACTGTACCCTACACTGACTCTGGTCGTCTCAATGGAGCCCACCGCTGTCTGAGGAATGAGTGCGCTTTCAAATCCAACGCAGAAAAGGCAAAACCCTCCTAATCATCTTTCTATAAATAAAGAAGAGGAGAGGAGGTTCCAAACATGTGTTCCAACCGTGGGCCCACATTAATCTGTGTTGTATATCCACGCGGGCGTGCTGGAGTTATTTAATGAAAACAGTAGGTGAAAAGTCAAAAACAGAAATAAAATAATTAAGAAAGCAAAACTTATATGTTAAGTTGAGGTGTGACTGAGTTACGCAGCTTGAAACATTTATCAGTTTTTTCAACTCATTTTATAGCATAGTACTAGAAATGAAGGAGGTCAAAATCTCAAGTGGACCACACCACAAGAAATTGTGGTTATTGAATGCCCACCAATTAAACTTCCTAGTGCACATTGTAATGTTTATTTTCCATCCAACCTGCTCATAAAGTCAAGTAGATAAGGATAAGGGAAAAAACAAATATCAGATTGATCAAAAAATTTGATGCCCTCACTAAGTTTTACTGGTGGCCATTCAATCCCCACTGCATGGCTATTTGAGATTTGAATCTGCTTCATTTTTTTGGGAAAATACCTTAAACTGATCTGGAAAACTGATGGTCGGTGTGGATATACAACAAATACATCAACATGGCCCCACAGTTAGGGAAAAACCAACTGTCATTTTACCCGCGAAGCACTTATCATCTATGTATCAGACGCAATATGCATCCAGGTTCGAAGGTCAAAATCACGTAAATGATGAGATTCATATAGACGTAGGGTGAACTGTAAAATTCTTACATTCAAGACTATTTCAAACCTCTGATTATGTCACGCTTGTCCTTTTGCCCATGGCGTTGGGTTTGCCCTTGACCAAGGCCATTTTAACCCAACTAGGGCAGGGGTGAGGGGACTCGGTGTCACACTCCACCCAAGTAATTAACAATACCCGAATCCTAAATTTGGGGATGTGAACTAAAAAGAATTGCATGTGAGCGTGTTTCCTCCATGTCTTTGTAGTCAGGTTAGCAATCAACTTGCAACCAACAATCAGAGTCACATTTATTAAAACCGTGGGTATCAAAACACGAACAAAGATAGCTAATTTAAATAAAAAAAATTCAAGTAAATATCCAAAAATGTACAAATTTAAACACAAAAAATCAAGTAAATATCCAAAAATGTACAAATTTAAACACAAAAATTCAAGTAAATATCTGAAAATGTACAAGTATAAGACTTCCTGAGATGGGGACCACACAATCATAATATGCAAAAGAGAATATACTAAATATACAACCCAAAAAGAAAACTCGGATATGCAGGCTGGCTCGAAGCGCAACCTCTTTAACTCTTGACTCCTCGACTCCTAGCCCTCAAGAAGTGGCAATGCCCCGCCCTACTTCTAAACATCTGTATAAGTCAAATGGAAGGCATAAGAGACCAACATAGTGAAGAAATAACCTCAAGATTAATGTATGCACAACATGTTAGCTAAGTAAGGATTTTACATAGAAGTAGGATTATCAGGCATATAGTTCATACACGAAGCTAAGCAAAGTTGTTAGAGGTAAAATCGGACCATCATCCATATCACAGAAGGGTGCATATATAGGTCTCTCACGTTTATGAAACACAACAAGGCGACAGTTATCTACAAATTAAATCTTATCTAAATGTAGAAATACAGGAAGGGCACATCCAATTGGCATAAGGACAGCCCTGAAACTAACCAGCTAGTAAAATCTATGCAAAAGGATGGCCCGAAGTGACTAGCCATATGGTAAAATTCACACAAAATGACACCCATAACAAACTAGCCAGCTGATAAAATACACAGAGGTACACTGGCCCATACTAACTAGTCATTGGATAAAATCCACGCAAAAGGATGACCCATACTATTTAGTCGCCCGATGGATTCTGCGTGCTAGTTGGGTGCATGATTAGCCTAACCACGATAAGTCCAATTACAAGCAACAAGCAATTTCATTTATAAAAAATTTATAAGCAATAAACAATCTAATTTACAAGCAACAAGCAATCCAATTTATGAATAACAAATGGCCAAATTTACAAGTAACCCATTAAAACAACCCCTCGATTAGTGGTCCTCCCAATAAATAGCATCCATCAAAAGTTTGACTAAGGACATATTAAAGGGTTCGACTTAAGGAAAACCACCCAGGTAGAAGAGTCTGACACAAACAAGAGGGGTCCATCCCGAAAATCTCAAAGGGCATTGGTATAATAAAGATGGAATTCATCATATAGGTCAGGCCGCTAACCCAGGGTTTGTTTCCATTAAATTCATAGAAAGGGCGATCCAAAGCCATGATGATTTATTCATAAAAGTGGCAATAAAGCCACATTGATAGTTCATAAGCGATTCGTATTTTCCACAAATTTTATAAATTACACTCCAACCACAATAATTCCCTAATTTCTGAGCAAGTCATCAATCTAGCACGTATATTTTCTTAAAATAACATGTTAAAATGCACTCATGGGTGAGTTACACAAAGGAGTTCCAGCTAAACATAAATTTCAGCAATTACAATCAATTCCTAGAATTCTAAGCAACAAACAATGCATATAGGGAATTCAATACCGAACTAAATATTGCAAAAAGCTTGACGGGTAGATCTTCACCGCTTAAGTAGGGGTTTCTTGGTTTCGGGCACTCCAACTCAAATATGTTTCAATTATGACAAATTTTACAGTTGAAAATTGGGAGAAATTGAAAAAAATCCAACCCTCACACTTCAATCCAAAGTTAACACCCAAATTAATTCAAAATAACCAAAATTAGAAGTTAATCGAGGATTTTCCACTTACCTAATTACCTGGGTCAACTCGATTCGGTGACACGGCATCGAACTTGGGCCCGAACGGATGATCAAACACCGTTGAACCACCGCACAACCCATGTGTGCAGTTAGGCAGCTGTTACCAACTGTTCAGACTTCAGAAACCCCACATGTATGCGTTGGATAGAGCATATATGGCATGCATGCGCCTAAGAAAGGCATGCGACCTGTGCGGCAACTCACTTCTTTCTCTCTATTTCCCTCTCAATCTCATACTCCCTCTCTCCCTCTCTATCTCAGACCTGAAAATGAAGGAAAAATGGGTGAAAGTAGGCTTTTATATCCCCAAATAAAAAGTTGATGGCTCGCACATACATTGATATTCAGAGCGTGTCGGTTAGACCGATAGGTGTAGTCAATAGGATTGACAAAACACATTTATTTTTCGATTTCCTGAATAGCATTGTTAGTTGGACCAATAAGGTTGTAGGTCAAACCGACAGAACATGATCTCCACTTATAAATGGGGTTTTCATTGTTCTATATCCCTAGGGTTCAAGCCTATGTTTTCTATTGACTATTAGCTCCAATTGAACGCTCTATCTAAGGCTGTTCAAAAAACCAACAAAACCAACTGAACCACTCAGTTTCGAACAGTTTTCTATTCTAATTCGGGTCAATTTAGTTTTTTAATATAAAAAACTAAGAATGTCGGTTTAGTTGTCAGTTTATGAAAATTATATAAAAAAAAATCAACCGAACCAAACCGATTATATATATATATATATATATATATATATATATATATATATATATATATATATATATATATATATATATATATATATATATTTGAATTATATTTATTACGTATTTATCACCCCTACCATATGGCCTAACTTAATAATATCTTATATATTCATGCCGTCCGTTCGTTTTCTCAGCCCATTTTAGGATGTATTCCTTCTCAAGTGGACAACACCACAGGAAACAATGTTGATTGAACGCTCGCGATTAAAAATGTCATAGGGCCTACTTGAAGAAGATCTGCAATGTGTATTTGCCATCCAACCTTTTAATAAGGTCAAACAAACATGGATGAAGGGAAAAGTCAAATTGCACCTTCACCTTGATCCAAAACTTTTATATCTTATAATTATATATAAAAAAAAAGTTTTAATGTTCATTCACTAGTTTTTACATTGATGTGGTCCACCATAGATTTGGATCTTCTTATTTTTTTAACGTTATCATAGAATCGACAAAACCGAATTGACCAACATTTATTCAATTCGGTTCGGTTAGTGAGGCTTCATCAGTTCAGTATACAGTTGTTAAATATTCGAAATCGAACCGACCGAATCATGCATAGCCCTAGCTCTATCTAATACATGCTAGTGTGGGATTCATCTATTGGTAAAACCAGCCTACAGTGGAAGAAGTGAGAGATCAAACAAGTTCAACCACAATGGCAACAATCGACACACTCAAGAAGGCGATCCAATTTTATGTGGAAAAACCCCCCACGGGTAAAAAAGCACCACATAAAGTGAATCCACTATGAAATAGGAAGCTACAAGAGATTACAGAATAATCCAAACCCGAATCATAGCCCACAAGAGAAACCTCAAGCTAATAAAGCTAATTCTCACATGAGAAGGATAAACCCTGTCCTTCCCCTCATTCCCGAGAACTTCAAGCTTTCCCCTAGCTCTTTCTCTTACCCTAGAACTATCTCAATCCCTTTAGGAAACCTAGCTCCTTTGGTCTCTACCTTAATCTCGCATTACACCCCTTAAATAGGCAACAAACCAGAATTAGAAATATCTTATGCAAAAGCACATAAAATCATCAACATAGTCGAGCTCCGAGTCGGTCACTCGATGACCATGGTTCGGTCACTCAAACCCTCTCAAAATTGTCTAAAGAGTTTGCTGTACGAATCTTACAGTGGTCAGTTTCCCGATGGCCTTTTCCAACATAGATTTGAGTCACCCGATTCCAACAATCTCCACCATGACGAAAATCTACATGCTGCACCTCATTATACTCGATTACCCATCATTCCTCTCTACTTCGTCTTCATCATAGCTCCACTGCTTCTCATGCCTCCACCAACTTTAACATCGCACCTCACACCCCTGCTCTTCTCATGTGGCCCTTGAGCACTTGCTACATACAAGCAACCGTGGATCCCGCTAAATCCACCACAGCTCCACCATGAGAGGTGCTCCTGATCAAACTCGATTGCAGCCAATGAACTTGATTGAGATATTGGCATACTGATCCATCTTCTTTCACTCCACTTCTTTCGTAGATATTGATCGCTTTCTATATTTTTCTTTCATGAAATCCTTCTTTACGTTGAACCTCATGTTTCATGTCATTGATACCTCGTCTCAGATTTTAATCTACCTCCCAACATTCGCTCTGATATCACTTGTTGGTATCCGTATAACGCGTACCAACCTTAGCTCTGATACTAATTATTGGGAAAAAAAACCCAACAGGGAAAGCAAGCTGAGAAATCAAATGAATCTAACCACAATGGTAACAATCAAGCAACAATCGACACACACAAAAACACGATCGGATTTTACATGGAAAAACCCCTCACGGGTATAAAAAACCACGGCACAAAGCTAATTCACTATGAAATAGGAGGTTACAAGAGATTACAGAAGAATCCAAACCTAGATCATAGCCCACAAGAGAAACCCCAAGCTAACAAAGCTAATTCTCACATGAGAAGGACAAACCTGTCTTTTCCTTCATTCCTGAGAACTCCAAACTTTCTCCTATCTCTTTCTCTTGCCCTAGAACTCTTTCAATACCTTTAGAAAACCCAACCCCTTTAGCCGCTACCCTAATCATGGATTACACCCTTTAAATAAGCAACAAACCAGAATTAGAAACATCTTATGCAAAATAGTATAAAATCACCAACACAGTTGGGCTCTAGGTCGGGTGCCCAAACCCATCGTCAGTCACCTGACGACCATGGTTCAGTTGCCCGAACCCTCTTAAAATTGTCCAGAGAGTTTTTTGTACAAATCATATGGTGGTCGGTCGCCCGACCACCATGATCGGTTGCCTGATGGCCTTGTCCAACATAGATCTAAGTCACCTGATTCCAACACTTGTTGGGAAAAAACTAGTAGCAGAAGCAAGCCGACGAACACAACAAAAAATAGAATCAAACAAGCATGCAACACAATATAATTACACCCACACACAATCAACCACACAGAAACAATTCGATTTTATGTGGAAAAACCCCTCAACAGGTAAAAAAACAACGGCACAAAGCAATTTACTATGATTATCAGAAGATTACAGAGATGAACAGCCCACAAGCAAGGAAAACCCAAGAGAAAACCCAATCTTTCTCTCTCTCAAACACTCTCTCCTCACCCTAATACAATTAGGAAACCTTGGACACTTTAGGATACCTCCTAATCCCGATTACAACCCTTTTATATAGGAGAATACCCGAAATTAGAAACATCTTAAGTAGATTTGTGTAACCATGCAAAACACCACCATTCTTGGTGACTGGTTGGAGCCTACCGCCGACCGGTTGGACCTGGTAAAAACCAGTCCAGAGAAGAAGCTTCCAAATTCGTCACGTTTAGCCTCAACAGCTAACTAGTCGGTAGACCGGTCGGAACACACCACCAACAGGTCAACGACTGGTCTGAAACACCCAAAAACTGTCCAAAGACCTGTTGTGCTTCCTGGGCCAAAATCAGACTGGTCGGCCGACCAGTCTAAGCACCTAGTTTCAACATAGTTTGAAGGCTCCTCTAACAATCTCCACCAAGGCTTTTAACGTCGAATCAAACCTTCCTTACTTCTCATGCCTCCATCAACCCTATCATTGCACTTTCATGCCCCTTACCTCTCTTCTCATGTGACCCTTAAACACTTACCACATACGAGTAATCGTGGATTCTGTTGCTGATCCTACAGCTTTACTGTGAAACGTTCTCCTTATCAACTTATAAAGATGGCCACACCTCCATGCTTTCATCCACACGAGTGCCCCCTTCACCACTTTACAATACCGATTGCGGCCGATAAACATGCATCCTTTCACCTCGAGTGCACTAGATTCTGATTTAAAATATCTCACATCGTGCTCTGATTCTCTTCCCCTCATAACCAATGCCTCTAAGGAAGAATGAGAATCCATGTCACCACTTTTCTTTCTCATCGCCTTTGAATGGAAGGCTAAGATAATGGTCTCAACGTTAATTGTCTCCCTTCCTGCACACAAGTCCCTGAATGACTCATATGAACATGGAAGAAAAATCAACAGGATGCATTCTTGATATTCATCTTTCATCAGTTCATCCATCTCTATCAACTTGCAAATAAGCCTGTTAAACGTACTGATGTGGTCCTTCACATCCATCCCCTCCACCATCTTTACGTTAAACAACCGAAGCACCAGATACAGGCGATTCTCCAAAGATTTTTCACATAGACCTTCTCTAACTTCACCATCATATCAGTTGTAATCTTCTCCTTCATGACATTATAAAGGACATCATCCATCAGGCACAACTGGATTGAGGTTTTTTGACCTTCTTGTCGAGCTTCGTCCACTCATCCTCTTCCATAGCCTCAGGTCGGCAAGAAGGCCAAAATTCAGGTGGGCCTTACCACATATACATCATCCATTAGGACAACATTGGGATTCCCTCATGTTACTGGTGATTCCTGAGTTAGTTACTCTTCTAGCTCCTTCATATATAGACAATATAGTTGGGTTTGTACTACCTTAAAGAGCTGAACCTGGTGACATCATCACTACTGTAGTGCTACTGCAGTGATGACATCACCAGGTTTAGTTCAATATTTGGTGTGGGCCACTTGAGCATTGGATTTGCCTAATTTTTAAGCCCATGTGCTAGCATGATCTTATAAAATCGATGGACGGTATGGATAAACAAATACATCATGGTGGGCCCCTCCACAAGTCTGCCCAGACGGTAATCTGTTTGGGCAGGGGCAAAACATAAACCTAGGGCCCTCAAAGGGTCGGATTTGGATCGGATCTAGTTGGATCTGGCTCCAAGTCTGAATATATATAGACAAATTCGAATAGGATTCAAATCTGGCTCAGATCCAAAAGGTGATATCCATATGCAATCCATTTATAAATAGTTAGATCCATTTCCGATCCAAAATCCATATAATCATCGGATTCGGGTTAGATCTAGGTCCGAATCCACCCCATTACAAATCTAAAAAATATATATAATATAAAATATATAATACAATATATTTAATTTAGTAGAAAAATGATGCAAATCCCACTATTTACTGTGATATGGTCGACTTGAGAGTGGCATGTCTCAATTTTGAGACATGGCCTAAAAGAATTTGGAAAATGGATGGCCAGCATGAATATAACATAAACAGTAAGGTGACAATGAGTCGGATTGAACTCGGATATGTTTCTGTGAATCCAAATTCAGTCCATTTAAGTAATCGGGCATGTTTCAAGATCCAAATTCAGTCTATTTAAATAATTGGACCAATTTTAAGATCCAAATCCACATTATACGGATTCAGGGCGAATCGGATCTGGGATCACCCACTCCATTGAGAGCCCTTCCCAAAAGTCGTCCAATGTAAGAAAAATAAAGCTGAATTATAGAATCTTATCTCAAGTTATGACAATCAGATTCAGAGTTTATGCTCTCTTTTTTTATGGGCGGCGTAGATATACCCACGAACCAAGCATTGCCACGCATGCATGCAGCTCTTAAATTTCTGGTAATCAAAAGTTTTACTCGAAATTTAATAGCCTTCTAATTTACGCAAGCAGTACTATATGCTAAGATTGATGGTATCATGGGCTAATCGAAATAGCTTGCCTACTAGGCACCTTGATTTATCCCTTTACAGCTTTTTTTCTACCAAGGAAAACAGCAATTGTATGGAGATTCTAGGTGGGTTAGTTACTTGATCTCCACTAACTAGAGCCTAAAGGAATGGTTACCTTATTAAAAAAAAAAAATAATACCACATCACTCTCACTCTAGAATAAGTGACGCATCTAACACTTTATAACCGTTTGTATGGTAGAGAGTTGCAATGAATCAGCCTGGGTTCGTTGCGTCTAACCAAAGAAGTCAAGCAACTAAAGCTTTCTAGGATTCAAAGCACAACAGTCAAGCATTCCCACCTTTGACTGTGTTAACGTTGATTTTCTACTGTTATATAAACATCAGAGAATCAACATTACCTCTCAAAATTTGCTTCTTTTGCATGTCCTGAGTCATCTAAGTTGAGGTTCGCACTTCATAGCAGTCTTCTTCTATTTGTTTTCTTTTCTACTTCCTTTACTTTCAAGTTTTAGTTTTGTCCAACCTCTTCTTACCATATTTTTATGTGCAGGCACTCGTTAGCTTTTGAAATCTTTTTCTATCCAACTTTTGTATTGGCTTCTCTCAGAGACAAACAAAAGACTCTTCCAGCGTTGTGTTTTCTTGAAAGATCAGGTCCCACTCTCTCTCTCTTAAGATAGAAAGGAATTTCAGGGCATAGGCCAGATTGAGTGCCACCGTAGAGTAGGATGCATGGATGTTGGCCCCTGAGATTAGTAGCTGTTGTTTGAGCACTCGTAGCTGTGCATGATATAAAAAATTTATAGATAAATATATAGGAAAAGGTATTATGAGGTCGACCTCATAGTAAGCTTCCTATGCGGTCGAGCTCTGTGGCTCCAGATGCGTGAGGGACATCCATCCCATTAATCAGATGCACCCTTCCATGTTAAGCCATGGGCCGGCCTAAATATCAGGCTAATCCATGACTTAATTAGGCGGGCCACACCACAGACAACAATTGAGAGTGGATGCCTGCCCATTTAAACTTTCTTGATTGTATATATGGCCTAATGAGATGTGGTCTGGACATTCAGCCCATCCATTATGTGTTCCACTTGGATGATGGGTCACACCAAATTTTATGCCATTCAAAAACTTAGGTGGGCTCATCAGGTGCTTTTAGACTTTTAGGCATGATTTCTCACTGCTTTTATATATATATATATATATATATATATATATATATATATATATATATATATATATATATATATATATATATGCCATTCAAAAGCTCCTTTGATCGTCGTGGACTGGGACAAACAGCACCGACATGGGTATTGTGTGCTGCTGGAAAAGCTCTGTGAGCCCTACCATTACATTTGCGTTTTATCCCTGTTGTCCATCCATTTTGCTAGCTCATTTTAGGACATGAGCCTAAAAATGAGGAAAATCCAAATCCAAGTTGACCACACCATAAAAAACAATTGTGATCAAATGCCCTTTATTTATTTGCCATACAACCTATTGATTAGCTCACCGAAACATGAATGAAGGAAAAACACAAATATCAGCTTCGTGCAAAACTTTTGTAGCCTCCAAGGATGTTTTTAATAGTTGATATTCAATAATCATTGTTGCCTACCGTGTCATCCACTTGAGATTTAGGTCTGCTTCATTTTTGGGCTCATGCCTTAAAATGAGCTGGTAAAATGGATAGACTGCATGGTTAAAACACATACATCATGGAAGGGTACTCCATGGTCTCATGCCCTAAAAACAAGCCGATAAAATGAATGGATGACATGGCTACATCATGGCAGGGTTCACAGCTTTTCCAGCTGAACACAGTACTGTGAACCAGCTGACACATTACTAAGTGTCAATACTGTGTACAACACTTTGCAATCCGAGTGCCATCTTCACCCAATGTCTTATCATCCCATCTGCACCACCACCACTTCTGTCCTTGCAACACTGTGCTTGGCGCCACTGTCGTCACTGCTATATGTGCATGTGTGTGGATGCGGATTACCTGCACAAGCCTTTCATGGGAACTTCCAATGAAGGGAAGGTAGATGGGGCCAACCGTGATGTTTGCGTAAAATTCACTTTGTTAAGTCAGGCCATATTAAAACATAGGCCTCAAAAGGAGGCAGATCCAAGGTTTAAGTGGGCCGCATGACCCCAAAAGATGGATTGAGAAATGCCTACCATTGAAACCTCCTGGATCTATAGTAATGTTCATGATAGAAAAAATGAGCTTATCAAAGATTCAACTTCTAGTCAATGGCCCAAATTGAGTCAAAATCATGAGCCATCATATGAGGTGTCCAAGATTACTACCCATAGATATAAGATTGCTAGGACTGAGTTGTCAAATATTACAATTCCAAAAGGATAATATTGCATTGTAGGAGCTATAAAAAATAGCCAAACAAAAGAGACTATAAAAACTGAAATCTTTAACCATATAATCTCCTTTGTGTGGCCATATTTTATAGCTCCTACAATGCAACGTTATCCTTTTGAGATTGTAATCATTGACAACTCAATCCTAGCAATCTTATATTGTCCCAACAATCTTATCTCTATAGGTTGCAATTTTGGACACCTCATATGATGACTCATGATTTTGACTCAATTTGAGCCATTGACTGGAAGGTAATTCTTTGATAAGCTCATCTTATCTATCAATTCATACCATTCATAAGGTCACTAGTATTGGAATGACTGAAAACACTAAAAGATAAGTCAGATCCAAAGCTTCAATGGTCTCATGATTGTTTCAATGGTGACTATTTCCTTTGATGCGACACACTTGATGTTTGGATCTGCCTAATTTTTGGGCCTATGAACTAATATAATATGCAAAAATAGATGGATGGGTTGTATGTCTCACAAGCATCACAGTGGGCCCCATCTACCTTCCAAAAAGCCTTTAGCAGGAACTCCTTGCCAGGATAGAAAGCTAGATGAGGCCCACCATGATTCTTGTTAGAAATCCACCCAGTCCATCTATTTGTCCAGATCATGATCTGCCTCATTTTTTAGCTCATGCCCTATTATGATCTAGCAAAATGAGCATGAGCTAAAATATGAATGGACGTGTGGATTTCTCACCATAATCACAATGGCCCCCCTAACTTTTGGTCATACGAAGTTCCAATGCTTTCGCAGGCAATTTGCATCTCTCTTCCTTCATCATGACCACCATAGCCCGATTCATCTTAGCACCGTCATTGTTTGCCCCACTTGGACGTGTATTGCGTCCAAACTGAGTATGGATGCAAAGTGTTCAAACCGAGCTGTGGAGGGGCCCACAGTGATGTATTTGTCTATCCACTTCGTCCATTCCCCGTCTAGCCGATCACATGAGACCTAGAATGAGGTCAGCCACACCTAAATACTGAGCTGGACTACATTAAATGCACCCAGCACTAAATGCAAGGGTCATCACTGATGTTGTCGGCCAGAGCGTTGGATCTGTCTCATTCTTGATTTCATGCCTTAAAATGATCTTAGAAATGGAATAGACGAGTAGATAAACAGATACATCATGATGGCCCCTCTACAGCTCAGTAAAGTGTCCATACTGATCACGTCCAGACTTAGTATGGACCCAAAGCGTCCAAACCGAGCTGCGGAGGAGGGCCACCGTAGTGTATCTGTTTATCCACTCCGTCCATTCCCCCGTCTAAGATCAGGCCGACCACATGAGTCTAAGAATGAGGCAGATCGAATGATGAGGTTGGCCACACCAAAATACTGAGCTCGGCTGCGTTAAATGCAAGGGTCATCTTTGCTGTGGCCAACCTCAGCGTTGGATCTGCCTCATTCTTAACCTTAAGCCTTAAAATGACCTTAGAAAAGGAATGGACGGAGTAGATAAACAGATACATTACGGTGGGCCCCTCCACACCTCGGTTTGGACGCAATCCGCGTCCCCCTCATCTCTGTCTTATCAGTTCATAAACTGTGTTTTCCACGGTCCCTTTTGCCCCGATCTCTGATTTCACCTCTCCAATCTGCCTGCCAGCAAATCCACACATCTGGGCCGCCCATCTCTACCGCTTCCGTCCATCATCTCTTCCAGCCCGATTACCACCGTCCGACATCTGCTGCAACATCACTACTGTCCAGCCTCGAGCACATCTGATAGGAAGGAAAGTAGCATCTGAAAGAACCTAACCCTCCCATGCTCTTTCTTCTTTTATCTTACTTGTGCTCCGTGAGTTTCATGCAGCACTATGCTCCTATGGCGTGGACCACTTAGGCTTTGGATCTGACCCTTGTTTGGACAGGTGGCAAAGCAGATGAACGGATTGGATTTAACACATACATCGAGGTGGGCCCCGCAGAGCTTAGGGCTACAGGCAATCCGCGTACTTGACGTAGTCGTCCTTTCTGACTGGACCCTTTCTCGTCTTGCGGAGCATTTTCAACCACACTTGTTCTCTCGAGACGTGGATTGCGTACACAGTAACTCAGTGCACTACAACGTACTGAGTAAACTCTGTGGGGTCCACCGTGATGTATGTATCTTATCAGGGCCGTCCATCAGTTTTACCAGTTTATTTTAGGTAACGAACCGGAAATTGAAGTATATCTAACGCTCAAGGGGATCACACCATAGGAGATAGTGGGATAATGATGTCCACCGTTGAAACTTTTCTAAGGCCTACAGTAATTTTATTTGTCTTTCAACCTGCTCGTAAAGTCACAAGTGTATGGATGAACATCAGCCTAACCGAAAACTTCTATGGCCCTATAAACTTTTCAACTGTAGGCATTCAATTCTCACTATTTCATGAGGAGTTCAGTTGTTAACCTTTTTATTGGTCTTCGTCATGGCATAGGTTTGCAACGGGCGCGACTTATGTGAGACCCCGGAACCAGCGAAGTCGGTGGGATCCTGACGTGGCGGAGTCGCATTGGTCCACCAAGCGGCATATATGCTAGGCATTTACACGTGAGAGACGGCATCGTTTAACTGCCATTTTCTCCGTTTTCTCTCTCCATGCGTCTCTTCCTCTCCCTCGCAAAGGAAGCGGATTGTGTACGAACTCAATACCCTTGCATTAAACTAGATGTGGTCCATCGTGATTTATCTATTTTGTCTAATCTGTTCATCCCCTTTAACAGATAATTTTATGGCTTGAGACAAAAAATGAAGCATTTAAATTTCTTAAGCGGACCACACCACAGGAAAAAGTGTGAATTGAATGTGTACCATTGAAAAATTCTTGAGGGCCACGGAAGTTTTGTATCCAGCTGATATTTGTTTTTTTGCCATCATCAATGTTTCCGTGATCTTATGAACAGATTGGATGACAAAGAAACATCACTACGGGC
The DNA here is from genome assembly GCA_003013855.2 of Liriodendron chinense. Lineage (NCBI taxonomy): Eukaryota > Viridiplantae > Streptophyta > Magnoliopsida > Magnoliales > Magnoliaceae > Liriodendron > Liriodendron chinense. Next base: position 51,206 of record PVNU02000351.1, on the reverse strand, counting down.
CCTCGAAAGGTTTCAACGGTGGGAATCATTATACCCACTGTTTCCTGTGATATGGTCCACCTGAAATTTCGATATGCTTGAATTTTGGTTTCAACTCCTTATATGAGCTGGAAAAACAGATGGACGGTGTAGATAAACCACATGCATTTACAGTAGGCCCAGTTAATCTGAAAAAAAAAAAAAAAAAAAAAAAAAAAAAAAAAAAAAAAAAAAAAACTGGGTTGGGGTGCTCCCGCTACCATTATTGGAGAGAGAGAGAGAGAGAGGACAAGATGGACGCGGATTAGCTACTGACACGTTGAGTTGAGTAGCTATCCGGCTATTGAAGTGACGTCACCAACTACTGTGGGGCCCACCATGATGTACGTGTTGTATCCACACCGTCCATTCATTTGGAGAGATCATTTTAGGGCATGAGCAAAAGAACGAGACAGATCCAAAGCTCAAGTGGACCCCACTAAAGAAAACTGTGGGGACAGTACACGACCGTTGAAACCTTCCTAGGGCCCACCATGATGTTTATTTGAGATCCAACCTGTTCAAAAGTTCACACAGACATTGAAGGAGGGAAAACATAAATATCAACTTGATCGAAAACTTCTCTGTCCCCAAGAAGATTTTAATTGTAGGAGATCAAGCCCCACTGTTTTCTTTGGTGGGGTCCACTTGAGTGTTGGATCTGACTAATTCTTTATCTCATGTCCTAAAATAAACTCTCCAAATGTATGGATGGTGTGGATACAACATATACATCATGGTGGGGCCCATAGAAGTTGGTGATTTCACTTCAGTAGCTAGATCGCTACTCAACCTGTCAGTAGCTAATCCGCGTCCGGACATGATCTCTCCACTCTCACGAGAGGTACGTGGAGAGCGAGAGGAAGAGGCAGCCAACAAGCGGAGAGAGAGATAAGAGGGAGAGGCGGAGCCAGGTAACGGCCGTTAATTGATGCCGTCCCTCACGTGTGGCTCTCTCACATGCGCCCGCCCAAGTGGACCAATCCTAATTCGCCACGTCAGGATCCCACCGACTTCGCTGGTTCCGGGGTCTCACCTAAGTCGCGCCCGTTTGCAACACATCACACACTGAATGCAACTTGATCACACAACCTCATACAGTGTGACAGGGACGAATGGTCAGTGGAAAGGCTGCAAATTGGAATAAGACACATACATGGCTGTCCCCACAGAATTTAGGCAATCTTAATCCCATCTTTAACTAATATGTAATGTGATGAATGATGTACCAGAGTTTCAACAAGAGGTCATGGGTTTCCAGCACCCATTGTGATATAAAAAAAGACATTGTGGTGTGAGTTCATGTAACCAAAAATAAAAAGTGGTGAATGATGCAAAGGCACTTAAAAATTACTTAAAATGGCATTTGTGGCTAACAAGTAATTAAAATTAAACCGTTCAAATTATGTATAACATTCTAGATGTTTCATTAACCAAAATTAACGCTTTATTTATTTATCTTCCTATCAGATTGGCACCACATGCATATTAAATGGCTATAAAAGAAAAGAAAATCCAATAGTATTATTTCCACAAGAAAATGCTTGAAAATCACAGCTTAGGATGTTCTAATTATAGTTCGAATAATTGAAAATTTGACTGGGTGTCTAGATCAGTTGGGTCAACTCGAAGGCTTGATCAAGTCTTTAATTGACTTGACTAAATATTTTTATAAAATTTTAGGTATTTTTATCACGAAATTCCTCTAGCAGTATTCTAAGGTATGTATTTATTTTACATCATTTCATCGAATCTAAGTAATTCTGTTAGCTTATGTTTGAAAATTACAAAACTTCCCCTAAAGTGGTAATGGTGAACTGCTTAGAAAGTGATCTGGACCATTCCAAGACATCAATATTATGTTGGTAGCTATTGAGACCACCCAAAAGTAGGTGGACAGCTATCTAGACTATTCAAATGCACATGGATAGTAATATGGACCATTCAAAAGTCGGTGGGCTGCAAAGATCATACGAACACTTGTTAGGGGTATTTTATCACTCTCAGAAATTAGTTGATGATTGTTGCTTGGATTTAAATTGCTGAATGTGGTAAAACAAATAAACCCCTCAAAATGTGGGTGGTGACATCTAAAGAAAATTGTTTTGGGTTTCCGTTGAATGAAGTCAAAAATAAATAAATAAATAAATAAAATAATAATAATAATAATAATAATAATAAAATCGGCATTTCATAAAAATCGTAACAATAATTACATTACCATCTCCTTTATCAACCTTTTTAGGAGAAATATACTTGCATGACATGTTTATGTCGGGCCAGGTTTGTCCAGTGAAGCTTTATAGAGGATCTGCACTCCATTTCATTTGCTAATTGGTGGGGGTAAGATGGCAGGAATGGCTGTGACTGATTCAGTCATCCAACTAATAGTAGCTCAGCTGAGCGATGCAGTGACATCTCAGGTGCGCAACATTAGAACCCTCGAAGAAAATGTTACTATTTTGAGGAAAAAAATTGAAGTGTTGAAATGCCGAGAGTTGGACGTGAAGGAAAAACTGAATTCAGCAGAGGTAGTATATGGGAAGAAGCCAAAAGGAGAGGTGCTGTTATGGATGGAAAATGTCCAAGAGATCACCGAAGAAATGCTTCAGATAGAAGAGATTTTTAAGAGCCAAGGGCGACAATTATCACTCTCGCGTGCAGATTTGGGCAAGCTTGTGGAAAAGAAGATCCGACAGACAGTGGAGCTCCAGCAGAGCAGTCAATTTTCAGATGGGTTGTTTGTCGATATATTGCCAGACAGTGGAAGGATACCCACAACAAGACTCGTGGGTGAAAGGAACTTGAAAAAGATCTGGAAGTCCGTATTGGATGTTGGGGTTGGAATAATAGGCGTCTATGGTATTGAGGGAGTTGGCAAGACAACGGTCATGTCCCACATTTACAACATGCTCAAGGATGATTGCATTTTCGATAGCGTTATTTGGGTGACTGTGTCAAGAGATACTCACGTAGAAAGATTACAAAAAGACATAGCAAAGGAGATAGGTTTGGACCTTAGGGGGGAAGATAATGAAATGAGAAGGGCAAGGAAATTGTTTCAGGCTTTAACCCGGAGGAACAAATTCGTACTAATATTAGATGAAATATGGGAAGCATTTCCTTTGGAAAAGATAGGGATTCCAGAGCCCAATATCGAGAATGGTTGTAAATTAGTGCTGACTACTCGCTGGGTGGATTTGTGCATCGATATGGATTGCCAAAGAGAATTGAAAGTGGAGCTTCTCTCGAAAGAAGACGCGTTCGAATTGTTAAAGGAAAAACTAGGCGCCGATGGGGAGATTTCTCCAGAAGTAGAACCTTTGGCAAGGGGTGTTGCTGAAGAATGCGGCGGCTTTCCACCTCGGATCATTGAGATGGCAAGGGTGATGAGGAAGAATGCAAGGAGAGAGAGGGCATTGAGGGAAAGGGAAATAGCTTCTAAGTGGAAATATGTATATGACAAGTTAAAATATTCGACGACAACGCAGCAGCAGAACAGCAAAATGCTGCCCCTCCGACCCTTGTTGCTGGAAGACGATGAAGAGAGGGACAAGGAACCAAAAGAAAAACACTAGAACTACCAATTGTTGCTTCAACATCACGTTTTGGAGGTTCTTCTCCCATGACACTAGAAGATCAGAACAGACGTGGAATGAAAAGAAAAGGAAACGAGCTATCATATGTTGCTTCACCATGTTCTCCTTAAGACTGGTTTCCTGTGTCTTTTGAACAAGCACTAGCCTAGAATGTTATGTTAATGACAATGGCCTTTGAATGTTTCATCTTAGCATTTTATCTGAATAAAAATGTATTTGACTGATGTATTTCATTGCAATTTTTGTGTATTTCCTTGTACGTTAGTGATGTATATATACATGAATTGGTACATTGTATGTAGACGTGGAAAAATAAATTAGCCAACTGGGAACCATTAGTAAGGATCTAGCTATTAGCTTATATATAACTGGCTAGCAACCAATTAGCTGGGATTGTGATTTTCTGGTAATTAATTAGCTGGAATTGGGATATATGCAATACTCCCCCCTCAAGTTGGTGTGGATATTAAGAACACACTTTAAGTTGTGGATATATGTAATATTCTCATCTCATATAGTTCAGCTCCCATTCCCAATCCATGATCAATATGAGCCCGAAGCTTCCTTTGCAGCTCCAAGAGCTTCGAAGTAGCTCTTTTCCAAGCCTTGGAACCTCTAAGTACCACACTATTTTATCAAATCTTCCAAAAAGAGGCGAATGGTGGACTTGATTTCATACTTCCATACATCCATATTGACTTGGAAATTACCACATTGATGTGATTATATCATAATGAGGTTGCACATCAATTGATTGGTCCAGTTCAATCAGCACCATCTCGTTTATCAAATCTGAACCATCCAATCATTCTCCTCTGCTTTAATGTATCATAGCCCAAAGAGGTGTAACCGTACTTTGATTTGTTGCTCTTAATTAGTTTCATTCTATCTTGGCTGTCCATCTAGTGGGTCCCATCATGGATGACCCATGTTTTGAAACTCATACCTGGGAGACATGTCATACACATCACTTTTCTTCATGATCAGCCCACTTGATAATGACTATTATTAACCTTTCTGTCCTATACCATTGTAGGCCACTGATCAAATAGAAATGATCATATGGTCTATATTTATGTTAAACTATTTGGCATTAGGACTGTCAATGGCCTGGGCCGGGGGTAGGTCTTGGTCTGGATTTTGAACTGCGTCGGGCCTGTCCTATTCAAAATTCTGATTTTTAGGCCCGAGCCCGGCCCATTGACACCGCTAGTTGCCATCCATGGTAACGCCCAAAAAATGTGTGGTCCTGATGGCCTCGTATGGTCTGGAGAGATATAGTTACAATATTCTAGTCCTACATGGCCTAACAGATCATCTACCCTCTCCATGTTAGTTGGAGTCGGTGATTTTCCTTGCCAGGATTCTCCAAAGCCCATGCAACAAAAGATGTGGGCCCCACAGCGATTTTTGTCTGATATCTACTCCATTCATCATCTTCTCTAGGCCATTTAGGGTGTAATTCCAACAATTAGACCAATCGAAAACTTAAGTGGGCCACATCTTAGGGAAATTGGGATGGGTAGCCAACTGAAAGGTTCCTAGGGTCCATAGATTTTATATGCCATCCAACCCATTCATAAGGTGACTCCTACAAGGATGAAAGGTAAAACAAATATCACCAAGATCTAAAACTTCGCTAAGGCCTCAGCAAGGTTTCAATGGCAGTTCTCCCCCTCTCCCACTTTTCCGTGTGGTGTGGCTGACTTGTGCTTTGGTTTTGCCTTATTTTTGGGTTCACATTCTAACACAAGGAGGCTCAAATGATGAACAGGGACGATGTCGCACAGATAGAATGGCAGGCCCTATTGCCTTTTGTAGCACGGATCCCTACAATAATTTATGAAAATTGTCAACTGTTGACTCTTTGATCCCTGGATAAAAACGGAAAACTGGTTCAGAGACAGAACATTCTGACTGGATTGGCTATAAATGGGCCGGGCCTTGATAGGTGGCTTGGATTTTGAACTGTTTCAGGCTGAGCCTATTCAAAATTCAGATTTTTCAGCCCCAGGCTGACCCATTGACACCATAAACCGGAGCTAGGGTACAAACGAGGTCCCTTGGCGTACCCATAACATGCATTCACCCAAATAGTGGGGCTCAGTCAATTGGTGCTTTAGGAGTGCTGCTATTTCAAAGCCGGCAACTTTTTTTTTTTTCCCCTTCTAAAACCCTAGTTCTCTTTAAAGATTGGCCCCTTGAGGGTTTCCTTTGTGTGGGTTTTGAGTTGGGATTTGGGATGTTGGGGTTGGCGTGTTTATATATATATATATATATATATATATATATATATATATATATATATATATACACACACACAACTAGTAGGACATTACATTCTCATCCAACTAACTAGTAATTAATGAAAAAACAAATTTCTCCTTAAATATAAAATACATATGTACATTAAGAATTTTAGAATATACATTATAATTATGTGAAATAGTACAAGTGATAAAGATCTAAGTCATTCATCAATTAAGGCCCATCAAGGAAAAGTCATGTGCAAAAACCTAATAAATTATACTTATTAGATAAGCATACATGCATGTTAAATTTAGACCATTAAATTGTTTTATTAACCACCTAATCTTTTCATAAATGTTTGACATGCTTGATCATGAGGCCATCAATTATTTTTTGTTCCTAGCATGTTGTAAATGTATACCATCTAATGAATGGATCTGATCTCCAATGCATGAGTTGTATGGTCCAAATTTATGACAAGTGTGTAGCTCATCCTATGCTTACTCTCCCCACTTACAACTAGTTCCATATTCAACTACCAGCCATAATTAATGAATTAATTAATGGTAAAAAAATTCACCTATAGTTTGTAAAAGTAGCCACTAGAGGTGGGCAACGATCCGGGCCGGGCCGAGTTAGCCCTAGTTCAGTTTGGCTTGTTTATGTGCCACTCTAGCTTGTGGATCGGCCCGGTTTAAGTTTCAGGCCGATCCATGCGGCTCAAGTTTGGTTTGCTGCAGAAAAATCTGATTCAAGCCGGAATTAGCTTAGTCGAAAATTTCAAACCGAGCCGGGCTGAGTTCGAACAAGCAGTGGCTCTTTTTGTTGTTTGTTTGTTTAAATAAAAAAGAATTTAAAAAGTTAGAAAAAAAAATACAAAAGTTTCTTACTAAATGATGTTTAACATCCTCTAAAGGAGGAGTGCAACTTCAAAATAAATGTGTAAGAGCCTTTTCCAAACAAAAGTACACAAGAATAATTTTACAAGGAATCAATGTGCATTCATGTTTATGTATTATGTATTATCCACATCATCATGTATATGTATTATCCATGCCATCCATCGGTTTTTACATATCGTTTTAGGACATGATCCCAAAATGGAATCATATCCAAAGCTCAAGTGGATCACACCACATAAAGCCTATCGATATTAAAATTGACTAATAACGCACAAGCATCATACACAATGTGACTATCATAACACCTCGAAAGCTATATAGAAACGTATACACACTTTGCAATATACAGCTATGTGACACTTCGCCACTGAAATGGCTGCATGATCCACTAGACATGATAGAGGCATGTTTGCGTCCACCGGACAAAGGTAAACTAGATGTCGTATCTTTTCTGAGCTGTCTATTTTTCGAGGCCACAAATCAAAAACTTTAAGATTGTCCTATCGAGGAGATTGTCATGGCCCAGCTGATCAATGTTCTGGAATAGTTATTTAACCATGGCCACACTTGTCAAAATATGTCTGAACACTTGAGAAATACCTGATTCAGCTTAGTCTACTTATCGGGTGATCGGTTATCATCTATGGACTTTCCTTTGAATGATGGAGCTCTTTTGTATCGATCATGAGCATCATTTCAAGAATTATGCAACTTCTATTGAGAGTAAAATTTCCAAAAAATTGTTAATGAATTTTCTTGCAGCCTAGAGCCAAATGCAACATGTAGCTGCGAGAAAAAAATCATCATGAAAACTGATGTTAGAGCAGCAATCAAAGCATATAAAACAACAAGAAGATCAAAGCACACCATAAAAGTTTCATGATCGAAATCCATCCCCAGATTTTGATTCCTGCATGAATGAAAAAGCAACAAAATATATAAAAATCAACATGGGACATTTCTTTCCACAATCCCGGAGTACGGCGTCCTTGAGGCTTCTTAGATTCACTGGGGTTGGCTAGGTTCCATTAGTTCCAGCAAATATTACAAATATGGAACCTAATTAACCATACATGTCCTCCATTTGTATCTTATAAATTGTCCACACTCACAATCCATCCTTGCACGGGATTTTAGTGAATAACCAAATATAAGTATAACAAGTTTGGGCTGGCAGGTTAGTACCGTTAGTCATTTTTTCTGACATCAACGGATAATGCAAATTTCAAAAGCCTAGATCAATCCAAAACCAACCCAGAAACCCCCAAAAACATCTTTATAAAAGGGAAAAAAGAAAAATAAATAAAAAATAGTGAGTTGATACCATACCATGCAATGGGATTGAACATGTGCACCATTCTGCATAGACGGCGAAGGTGCTCCCTAACATTCATCTATGTAACTACGCAGACTACAAAACATCAGCTGGAAACAGTCACTTTAGGAGCAATACCAGCAATTCCACTGCCTTTGGCTTCAGTCCATAAGGCAAAACTAATTTTAGTACTAATGACAACCATCCTTACTTCTATCTGACAATCAGAATCAGGAAATTGTCAGCCATCAATGCACAACAATGAAATCAGAGCACTATCATGTGATTAAACGTATTTTACAAAAATAACCCAGAAATTCAAGTAGTGATTAATATAATAGTAAAACAACTTTTGAAATGTCTACAGGATATATAGTCTTGTTAAAATATAAAATCATTGATCAGAGGTACCACATGATCTTCGACTTGAGAATATGTATCCTCAGGTTCATAGTTTGTACAACTGAGCCTCATGTACTGTCCATCTAATGGGCCCAATGGACCACCTAAATGCCTTGAAATCTTTTGGTGTGACCAAGACTCCTTTCAAACCTTACTCCGCTCCTTTATCAAACAAAGCAAGCAAGCTGTTGTAGTACGCATCTACATTCAACAGCCCAACCTGTTCAAAATAAAATTAAAAAATAAAAAATAAAAATCAATACCAATCTTTTTCCATTCTGTTTAAAAAGACAAACAAACATAAGAACATATTAAAAAACCATCTTATTTGTTTTTCATGAATTCCTAGCTCAGACCATGTTATCATCTTACTCTATCAACATTGAGATTTCTCCATCACTTTCTTTTGTTGCAACCAAGAAATCATCAACTTGCAAATCCACATCTGTTAACCTAACACAATAGGGACATAATTTTGAAGTAGAAGTAATAGGTAACCTTTCTATTGGTCATATTACCATAAGGAATTAGATAAGTTGCAAAAAGAAAAGAAGAAAACATTACATGCAACAACCCAGTAGCAAAGTCCTCCAAGTTGAAGCTCTTCCTAAAACATAATCGCAGAAAGAAAAGAAGAAGAAATTGAAGGCCATATCAGCCTTAGAAACAGTACATGCGTCAGCCCAGGAGCACTCCTCCAAGTCGAAGCTCTTCCTAAAACACAATCAATGTGTAAGGCATTCCAAACTTAATCAGTTCCCTGATCAAAATGCCTCCAAGAAAGGGACCGAACTCATGAATAAGTGCAATCAGGAACCCAAAAAAATAGTGTAAATTAATAGCAAATAAATAAGCATTATCGGCTCCCATGTAATCGATTTAGGTGATAGCTAATGAATTCTCTAGATCTAGACCGTCCATATTCCCTACTACTACTTATATCATGTTTTAAACATCAATCCCTCATATGATCAACATGGCCCACCATATGATCAGACCCATCTAGAATTCTGGATATTGTTATGGATTTATCTCAGAATTTACTATAAATGGCATAGATAGGTTCTGATGCATCCGATGATCCATCGGAAAACCAGATATACGATTTGATGTCTAAGGTTAGATTTGATTGAAATGGCACATCCGATGATCAAATTTTCCCATAGACTAATGTAATGAACGTGCATCCAATCCATCCCATTCATTGCATAGATTCAGTAAAAATAGCTTAGATGTACTATCACGGTGGCAGGAATCGATCATTCAACCTAACCTACAATTAAGTGACTTGTTTTGTTTATTAGGGACAAAATTAAATATTTAACTCATTTATGTATGAAAAACTTTGAATTAACATGTTCAATTATTGTACGAAATTTGGGGTTGTTACATTATAGACTTTCAGTATTTTCGTTGGACATCTATATTAAGTCCCCATGTGAGAGGACTCTGATGTTATTTTGGATAACTGATTATGGTTACTTTTATGGTTGTGTGCTACCACTTTAATTTTGGATTTTTCATATACACTGGTTGGTTGAGTTCTTCATGACTGATTTTATAATGGTTGAGTAATTAAATTGAATTCACGCTTTTGGGAGATGTAGTAAACACCTGCAATATCCAAAGCCAAGTATGTACTTAGCTCTTGAAATTCAGGGCATCATAGGATCATAAATAAGAAATTGGTCCTAAATTTTGTGTGATGACAGTAATCTTGATATATCATATTTTTACCAAATTTAGGGTCAATTTGATTTGTCCAACCCCTTCATTGAATTATGTAATTTGGTCTAATTTTGTTGTCAAATGGAGTGGTCAGCTTAGTATATATATGGCTGTTGGGCCCACCATGGTGCGCAGCATGACGTCAGTACTTTGTCCATGTATTGGATGATCGAGATGATCACCCCACTACCATGGACCCTACTTCAATATATGCGTTATATCTATTACATCTACCATAGCCCAATTACAACGTATATTTTAGGCTTAATTTAATGCACGGTGTGCACAACGCCATGATGTGTGTTTCATTATCATGAATGGTTTTAATGTGCATGATAGAATGTGTGGTTGTGATGATGTGAATTTCCTCATATCGTGTACATTCCATTCGGCCGATTTGGCATTGTAATGTAATAAATGTGTAGATGTGGTTATTATCTCTTGGAGTGATTTTGCTATGAGCCTTGTGAGAAACCACTTATTCTATTTGGGCCTTGAGGGAGCCCACTTGATTTATGGGCTACAAGGTAGCCCACATATTATGAAAATTGGGCCTTTGGAAAGATCGCTTGATTGGCAGGCCTTATGAAACCCACTTGTGCTATGGGCTGGAGGAAATTAAGCTCACTTGTGTTATGAACCTTTGTTAAGCCCACATGTTCATATGCCTTAGTTAAGCCCACTTGTTCATGGGTTCAGGTCTTGAAGGTGGCCCAAAAAATGAATTATTGAGGGGCTAGGCATGCTGCTTTCATGATTAAGTGAGCTAAATTGCAAAATGATGAATGACTTGATGGACTTGAATAGTGCCAAATGAAGCCTAATGATTTGAGCACATGGCCACTTGAATATCATACGTGGATGATTAAATGATAGTTAGGTATGCGCATGAATAATATATGATATTCATTTAACATCAATATAGCGCATAGCATCCCGACTGCATATATCTCAAGAAGAGGAAGGCCAAATTTAGGCCCTTGTGTTGGCCAAATAAAATATGTGACAAAATATCAGGCCCTTATAATAGCCAAGTGAAATATGTGATACAACATTAGGCCCTCGTGTTGGCGAAGTGAAATATGTATATGAAATTGGGCCCTTCTGTTGAAAAATAGCTGACCTCTGTATTACTTTAATGTGTCGAGTCTAGGGTTTGAGTTGGATCTGAATTGCATTGTGTCGGGTTTGGAAGGGCCCAGGCCGAACCCATTTATCACATGTATTGGGTTTTGGGTTGGACCTGAACCGGATTTGGGTTAGCTATGGAAATTACAATTGAGATTTCACACAAATAATATTGGATACCATCCAATTAATGGTTGTTATCAATTTCGATGCTGAAAAACAAAATGGCAAGCTTTCTAAATTCAATAGGTATAATCAAATGATCAGAATACTTGAAATATTGTGACTTTAAAGGTGGTATACTTTTGCTATAGCCTAGCCCAAAATGGGAACAGAAAATCCTCTCTCTCTCTCTCTCTCTCTCTCTCTCTCTCTCTCATGTAATTAACAACTTTTTTCTTGGTTCTAGGTCTGGTCCATTGTAGTACAATCCAAAAGGCACCCCATTTAGAAATTGTGTCGAGGTTGGGTTGGATCATGTATGTCGATTTTGAGAAGATCTGGAACTGACCCATTTAGTAATTTGCACTAAGCCTCTGGACCAATATTCCAGTGGCATAGATCTAAATATTGAACACATGACCCACAAGTTCTCATTTCAGCTCCAATGGCCCATCCAGCCGACCCAACCCAACCGCACCCCTAGGGCTAGAGGTCATTTTGCCTCACTCAGAATTATCCCCAGCCTGCGTCGCCCCACTTCAGTACATATCCATAGATGGTCTATGACAAGAGTTGTTCTTATCAACAAATGCTACGATCCTTTGGGAAGCAAATAATTAAAGCCACAATAAATTGGCCACTCTGATTGTCACTAGGTCTAGATCACTTATAAAACATTGGAAAAACCATATTTTATTGCCACGTTCTACTAGCAAAAGGATTTTAACTTGTGATTATTGCACTATAAATAAATTATTGTGGCCCAAAACATATGGATGGTTACCATCATTTGACCATATCAATATGTAGGGCCCAACCGATCCACGACACATGCTGGACAACCTGAACGTTGATTTTATACTGACCATATCAATATGTAGGGCCCAGTGGCCACATTGCTACAGGACGGTCCTCTTTCGGCCCCATCATGCATGGTGTGTGTGTGTGTTATTTTGGATCATCATTTTAAGCCACGATACAAAAATGAGGTAGATAAAAATCTCATGTGAAACACACCACGGGAAAACAAAAATGATTGAACATCCACAGTTGAAAACATCCTAAAACCCGCCATTGTAATGTTTATTTGTCATCCAACCTGTTGATTAGATGACACAGATTTGGATGAATGGAAACCGCAAATATCAGGTTGATCTAAAAGTTTTCTGGACCCGAAGAAGTTTTTAATGGTGGAAGTTCAATCACCACCTTTTCCTGTGGTGTGCTCCAACTGGGATCTGGATCTGCTAATTTTTTGTCTCGTGCCCTGAAATGAGGTGTAAAAATGAATAGACGGTGCGGATAAAACACACAATCACGATGGAGCCCAAAGAGGACCGTCCATTAATAGCGATTCCGTACGGGAGTATCAGTATGCAGTCCGCGTACAGCGATCCTAGGGAGCGGATTAACTGTTACTGGGTGTAACCCTAACCGTGTGGGTCCAACCTTGATGTATTTGTTGTAAATCGACCCCGTCCATCTGCTTTTTCATCTCATCTTAATGCACAATTCCAAACCTTAAAGATGATCAAAATCTCAAGTGGATCCCACCATTAGAAAAGTGATGAATGATCATTAAAAACCTTTTGCGGGCTGAGAATTTTTTGGATCAAAATGATCTTCCTATTTTCCCTTCATCCATTTCTTCTTGACATTATCAATGGGTTGGATGGAAAACAAACATTACGGAAACCTTACGTTGGGGGAGCGGATTACGTGAGACCCCGGATCCACCAAGGTGGGTGGGACTAGAGCTGCACACGAGCCAAGCTAGCTCGGTTAGCTCACTCTATCTTGGCTCAAACCACATCGATTCAGCTCAATTCGAAGGTTGGGTTTTAACCAAATCGAGCTATTTTTCCAAGCTTGAAATGATTTTCAAGCTAATCTCGAGCTAACTCAAGCTCGATTCGGCTTGGCTCGAATGAAGTTTGATTCGGCTCGACTTGGCTAACTTAGTTGGAAAAAACATGTTTTTTAGTCCCACATCGAATTGAGCAATGCAATGAGAGGTGAAACTATCTATAAATGTAAGTGGGGTTGTCAATGGGCTTTGCGTTGCCTCTAGCCTGATTTTAAATAGTTTTAGGCGGGGCGTTTTTACTGAGCCTATTTAAAATTTTGTTTTTTTCAAGCTCAAACTCAGCTTGAATTGGGCTCGAACTTGGCTCGAAAGCCCGATCAAGCCATCTCGAACATGTAAGTCCAGCTCGAAGGCCGAACACAAGCTAGGGTGGTCATTGAATGAGCGTAGCTCAAACCGGGCAAAGCTCAACTCAAACTCGACTCGTGCACAACTCTAGGTGGGACACCTAACTGCGAGGCTAACAGTGATGTATGTGGCTTAAATCCACACCGTCCAACCATTTTCAAATATTATTTTAGGCTATGATTCCAAAGAATGAAGCTGACTCAAATCTTAGGTAGAACACACTACAAAAACAATCGTTATTGAATCTCTACCATTAAAAACTTCATGGATTCCTCCGAAATGTTTATTTACCATCACCTATTGATAAGGTCTCAAAAGCCTAGATGAAGAGACCACATAAATATCATCTTGATCCAAAGCTTTCGTGGGCCATAGGAAGTTTTTAATTGTCAATCACCACTGTTTCCTGTACTTAGAGCTGTACACGAACTGAGCTAGCTCGAAAAGCTTGCTCGGCTCGGCTCGAAAAAGCTTAATTCGGCTCGATTCAAAGGGTGGATCAAGCAAAGCCAAGCTGAGTATGTGGGCTCGTTGGAAATTCAAGCCAAGCCCAAGCTTGACCTGAGCTTGGCTTAGCTCAACTCGAAATCAAGCTCGGCTCAGCTCGTAGAAGGCTCAGTATTTTTTTACTTAAAAATTATATATATATATATATATATATATATATATATATATATATATATATATATATATATAATAAAAATATTTTTTTACGCCCTTTAACCCTAATTCTTTTCTTCCATCGCCCTTTTGCACTCGCCCGCCCACCCCTAAAAATCTCAAAAACAAAACTCCCTCCCCTCCGGCCGAATCGACCTTGCCTGGTGGCCTCGGCCTGACCAGCGTCCCTCTCCGGCCGTCGGCCTCACCTCCTCCCTCTCCGGCTCTCCCTCATCTCTGATTTCTCTCCCCCATCGCCCGGCCTCACCTCCTCCCTCTCTAGCTCTCCCTCATCTTTGTGACTTTACCCAATGCCCGATTGCTCATCTCTCTCCTACTCAGCTACTCTCTCTCTCTCTCTCTCTCTCTCTCTCTCAACTCCTCTCCATCTTTCTCTTAATTTGCAATTTCTAAATTGTGACCACAATTTATGTACTGTAACTTGTTGTATTGAATTTTTTTGTTGTAATTCGAAATAGGCTTGAAAAATGTTGGCTTGAAAGGAAAGTTGGATGTAAGCTCAAAAGCTTGAAGCTCAGACAGGCTCGAACAGGCTCGAATTTGGCTCGAAAGCTCGTCCAAACCAAGCCAAGCCCACCACCTGGGCTCGAGGACTAAGCCGAGCCAAGCTTGAACCCAAGTCGCCTGCTGACCAAACCAAGTCGAACTGGGCAAAGCTCAGTTCGGCTTGGCTTGTGTACACCTCTACCTATACTATGGCCCATCTTAGATTTGGAATTGCTTCATTTCTTTAGATCATGCCCTAAAATGAACTCTCTATATGGATGGACGGCATGGATGTAGTTACATACATCACAGTGGCCCCACAATCAAGATCCCACCCACCTCGGTGGACCTGAGGTCTCACCTAATCCGCTCCTGCAAAGCCCTTTGGAATTTTTAACGGTGAGGCACTCAATCACCACTGTTGCCTATGGTGTGCTACACTTGATATTTGGATCTGCTTAATTTTTGGTACCACCTCCTCAAATGGGCTGGAGAAACGGATGGACGGCGGGGATATACAGCACATCATCAAGGTGGGCCCAAAGGTATGGGTAGCACCCACTAAAGTGTTACCTCGGTAACACCCAATCCGCTCCCCTGAACACAAGGATGACAAAGGTAAAATATTAAAAAGAAAAAGAAAAAGAGAAGGTTTGGTAATATAGTCTCACATCTTTGACTAGTCCACCGAATACGCAAAGAAGAAGGAATCCGTCAGAAGTACCAAGAAATTGGCGAGTGGGACAAAACTACCTAATGCGAATTTACCTTCAGCTTCGTTAGTCGAGCTTAATCTGTCTGTAGTTCGTACATCATTTTTTATTATTATTTTACTCGATAATTTTAGACCATAGAAAAAATGAAGCAGATCCAAATTTGAAAGTAGTAGTGATTGAACAAAAATCTTCTCAGGGCACTGTAATGTTTTTTTGTCATCCAACCGATGGATTAGATCACATAAATTTGAGGGAAAAAACAATAATCAAGTTGATTCAAAAGTTTCTTGGCCCCTAGAAGTTTTCAATGGTGGAAGATCAATCACCACATTTTCCTGTGGTGTCCTCCACCTGGTATTTGGATTTGCCTTTTTCTTTTTTGTCTCAAGCCCTAAAGTAAGCTGTAAAAATTGGACGGTGATAAAAAATAATCGGACGCGGATTGCGTCCTGCCCCTTGGACGGATTACAGGCTGGGCAGACCTGTGGAAGGGCCCACCATGATATATCCGTTTATCCGCTCCTTCCATCCATTTTATAAGATCATGAAAGGATATGGGGCCAAAAACGAGGTAGATCCAATGCTCAAGTGGGCCACACCAAATAGTGAGCAGAATTTGGTGAACCGAATCACAACCAGGGTAGGTAGCGAGGACGTAATAGGTTCCGATCTCTATTTGGCATGGCCCACTTAAGGGTTGGATCTTCCTCCTTTTTAAATTGATACCTTAAAATGATCTTTTAAAATGGATGGACGGAGTGGGTAAACGGATACATAATGGTGGGCTCCTCCACAGGTCTGCCGGAAAGTAATCCATCCGAATTTGGGCAGGACGCAACCCACCTGTCAAAGCCCATGGGGAACCACGGACGCGGATTCCCTGCGAAAGCCTGCGCTGGAAGCAGTGGGGCCGAAAGTGATGTTTTTGATAAATCCAGGGGGTCGATTTTTTTTTTTATTATTATTTAAACCAGCTGGCAATCCGCGTCCCTGGCTACGGGCAGTGTCTGTATCCAGTCCACGTAAAGTGAACCCGAGGGATGAAAGTAACGGGAGCGGTTTGGGTGGATCCCAAACTGTGGGGCTCACTGTGATGTATGTTCTTTACATCCACTCCATCCATTCATTTCGACCGCTCATTTTAGGGCACGACTTAAAAAGCAGATCCAAAACTTAGGAGACCATACCACAGGAAAGTCTTGATTGAATCCTCACAATTAAAAACTTCACGGGGGCCACCGGAATGTTTATTTTCCATCCAACCTGTTGATAAGGTCACAAACACCTGGATTAAGAGATCACAGAAATATCAGGTTGATCGAAAGATTTTGGATCGGATCAGAAGTTTTTAATGTTTGATTATCAATTTTTCCTGTATTATGGTCCACCTGAGATTTGGATCTGGTTCATTTTTTGTATAATACCCTAAAATGAGTTTTAAAAACAAATCCATGGCATGGATCTAAGGAAAGTACATCATGGTGGACCCCACATTCACTGATCCACCCACCTCAGTGGATCCGGAGAACACTGAAACCTCGCTCCGAAGTAACATTAAGGTTTCCTGACAGCTGTGACCAGTCGCCAACGTAAAATGGTCAAGGAATCCGAAGAAATCTCCTGGAAATGGGCGAATCCGACAAAAGTCACAAAATTATAAGCTTTGAAAGTTGCTTAACCAACGAAGCGATTTTCAGGCCACAGTGATGTTTTCAAGACATCCCATCCGTCCATCATCACGTGCACCTTATCATATCATCCTTGGTAGCAAGAAAATTAAAAAGAGGGTCCAAAAGACAGGTGGGTCATGCGACAGGGAACACTTGCAATCGATAAGCGTACAATTAAAAAAGACTTCTAGGTTGTATATGGGGCCCACTGAGTTTTGTATATATAACTAAACCCACTAGCGTGTTTAACTCACCGTGACTAAGTTACAGTTCCAAAATTTCTAACCTCTTGTCGGGACACTGGTTTGCTAAGAAAAGGCTATTGGATAATTTTCATTTTTAATCGTACAGTAAAATTAAACAAGTCCTGAAACCATTGCATGATGTTTAGTTGATGGTACATCTAAATTAAAATAAGCTTGATGTTTTAGTTGATGGAACATCTAAATTGACCAGACCCCATAATTTGGACAGGTTGCTTTAAATTATTGGTATTGCAAGTATGCAATCTCTATGCAACTTCATTGCATGAGTATCATCATCACACTCCGCATGTGTATCAAAGTAAAGACCTTTCCAGGAAATTAATGCGTGTCTTCTTTTTATTTTTTCTTTGGGATTTTTTCATGTGGTTGCTGGTGTTTTTGGTTATATACTTTAAACCTCCTGCTTTTAAATTATTTCTTAAAATCTGCCCATTGTTTTCACGGTTAGAGATTTTCTTTTTTATTGGTTTTATCGAAAGTGCCCTCTCTTTTACAGCACTAAGCAAAAATGCACGTTGGATTCAGGGGTGAACCAATCCTTGACTATAGGCGGAGCCCAGCTTGATGTTTGCGACAAGTCCACACCGTCCATCTGTTTCTCCCTGCAATCAAAAGCTCAAAGAGAACTGCAAGATGGCCCTAAGTTGTTTCAATGGTGGACGTTCGATCCTACTCTTTCTTATCATGTGGTCCATTGGATCTTGATATAGCCCTCATTTTTGGGCCCTCCATAAAATGAGCTGGACAAACAGATGTACAGGGTGGATTTGTCACAAACATCCTGCGACCCCACGAATGTTTCAATGGCTGGCGTTAAATCCCCACCGTCTCATGTTTGTTTAGCCTACTTGATCTTTCAATTGGACTAATTTTTTTGGGGATGTTCTGAGTTGGAAAATCCAATGGACGGAGTGGATTTGTTATTAACTTCATGGTGCCCCATCTACCGTGAGCAATCATCTTCCTCAGGACTTACATGTCCACCTATAACATCTGGCTGCACCTAACCTCTCTCTGGCACCTGGATTGCCGTGCCAACTTAATCCTGAGGGTATCTAAGGCCCACCTTGATGTTTGTTAGAAATCCACACCGTCATAGCTCATTTTAGGGCATTAGCCCAAAAGAGATATCTAAAGCTCAACTGGACCACCTGATGAAAAAGTGTAAATTGAACGTCTACTTCTTAAGGCACGGAAGTTTTGGATCAAATTGATATTTGTGTTTACTTTCATTCTTATCGGTCTTATGAATAGGTTGGATGACAAATAAACATCACCATGCCCCTAAGAAAGTTTCAATTGTGGAAATCACAATTCCCACTGTTCCTGTGGTGCGGTCCACTTGAGCTTTGTATATGCTTCAATTTTGGGCTCAACCCTAAAAAGGTGTTGGAAAAAAGTGAATGGCATGCATAAACCACATAAATTAACTGTGGGCTTAGTAGAGTTTACATAGTAGGATAAAGCATACTAGTAACTTAGGTACCATAAAAGCATACTTAGTAACTCAGTAGTAATCCGATTTCTTACTGACGTTGATTGCCGTGCCAATCGTAACTTTGACCATACAGGGCTCACCTTGCTGTTTGTGAGAAATCCACTTGTCCATCTGTTTTCCTAGCTCACTTTAAGGTATGGGCTCAAAAATGAGGGAGATCCAATGCTCCAACTGAGCTGCATGATGACCCCAAGATGTCACAACGGTGTGCTTTCAATCCCACTATTTGACAACTCAGTTGGACCACTCTATAGAAAAAAATTGAGATGGGACACCAGCAATAATTAAGGTTGTGCAGGGCCCACCATGGCATGTAAGCAAGCTCCATCCAAGTCACCCATCGGATGACTCACCCAGATCAATGGACATTCTAGAAATGTGGCGGGGAAGTAATGGTTTTAGGCCTGATTTTTGGAATGCTGAGGTCTTTTACTTTAGGGTTTATTTGTTTTCCAAATTACACGAGTAATTACTAGGAGTTTCTGGTAACATCTCTCCTCTGTTTTGTTTGGCCACTCCAGTGACATCTCGAAGGATTTCCCCACGGACACGTCGTGGCCACTAACAGTATAATAAGACATTATCCAATACTTGTCAACATTTTGGGCTTTTGACAGGTAAAGTAATTAAGTCATTTAGATGTATTTATATGTAATTTTGCCAATATATATTATATTCACTGTCCACCTATTTTGCAATATCATTTTAGGCCTGTCTAAAAAAATGAGCTTCATCCAACACTTTTACTAACCTAAGTTTTTAATGGTAGGCGTTCAACCCCAATGCTAATTGTGGTGTGGTTCATTTCTTTTTTGGATCTATCTCATTTTTCGTCTCATTTTATTAAATAAATGATCACGCAAGAGGGATGGACGGTGTGGATATAGCATATACATCATGGTAGGGCCTACGAAAACATGTCACCCCATCGTATGTTCGCCAACCCGTCTCATGCGATGATTCCTTCAGGTTAATGTGATTTAACAGCTAACAATGTCTAATCAGTAGAAAAGTACATTAATGTGAGTTTCAAAAATATTTGATTTTCATTTACAAGGTTTACATACTGTAAAGACATAAAAAAAGATAATGATTGATTACAAGGTTTACTTTTTCAAGGTTCACTGGGCGGTTTGCTTTCCGTACATTAAAACTGAGGAGGGTACGAACTTCACATGGGGCCACTATCATACATGTGGCTTATCCACGCCGTCCATCTATTTTGTGAGGTGATTTTAGGGCATGGTCCCAAAATTGAGGCAAATCCAAAGATCAAGTGGACCATGCGACACAAAACAGTGGGTTAAACATCTACCGTTGAAAACCTTTTACAACCACGATTTCCTGTGGTGTGGGCCACTTTAGCTTCAGATCTCCCTCATTTTTGGGCTCATGCCCTAAAATGTTCCGATAAAATGAATGTACGGCGTGGATGTGTCACAGACATTACAATGGGGCCCACGAATGTACATCAATCATTTTCCAAAGTTTTTTTTTTACCGGAAATGCACTTTCCTGTCAAACTTACCTAAATGGCAATAATTACCAACTTGCACATCAGCAAAGTAGTCAAAAGTATTGTCTATAGGAGGGTTCGAGCTTCTTTCATCAGCAAAGTAGTCAAAAGTATTGTCAGTAGGGTGGTTCGAGCTTCTTTCATCAGCAAAGAAGCCAAAAGTATTGTATGTTGGGTGAGTCGCATCATGGCGTCCTCTTTTCTCACTCAAAACCATTAATTTTCTTGGTTCGTGCGCTCAAAACTCCAAAGAAGCAAATCAAGAAGTTTCAATCTTCCAAGCTAAGGTTCATTTATCAGGTTTGTATTCTCTTTTGATTTTCTTCTTCTTTTTCCTTCTCATTTTTTCATTTCTTTTAATCTTTATTACGGAGAGAAATGCTCTTGTGCTCTAAGATCACTACAGTAAGCTGTGTCCTAGTAGTTTCATGATGCTTGGACAGTTCAATCCATTAATCTACATTGCTCATTTCATAGGTTACCGTTGTGAAAAATACCAATTTGATCAATGACCTTTAATATGGACTGTCAAGATCGTTTACTCAAAAACATGTCCAGTGAACGTTTTAATCCATATAGTTGTTAGGTCAATCATGGACTCCGAATGATTCTGAAAAAAAAAACTACTTAATTGTTAGAAAACCTGATTATTTAAACGGTGAAATTTTGTATGGTAGCTCATAGAATGATTTCCAGACAGAAATGGACAGTTTAGGCCTATTTAGATGCGTTCACAGAATTTTTTTTTTTTTTTTTCACACACACTCACACACCCCACATATGCCTGCGCACTTAATTACATTACAACGGGTGATGAACCCATGACCTCATGTTGAAACTCTTGTGAGTCCACCACGAGCCATAGGGTTGCAGAGAATGGGGTAATTGAAGCCTAAACAATGCTTTGAGCTAAATATCAGTTAGCATTGATAATTAATTTTGATGCACTTTCACAAAGCATGTGCCATCCCCTGCTCAGCAAAATAAGCCAATTCAAAATGGGCTACCAGGTGGGAAAACTCCTATGCAAGTGTGTCCAAACACATGTTGTGGGCCAAGTCTCTTGGGATAATTTAAATGGATAAATTAGACTCAAAGTAAACAAATGCAACTATAAGCACTTGTTGTTCACCTGCTAGCCCAGCTGGAAGACGCCTTGGCATTTCAACGCCGGTCTTAGGTTCTAATGCTAAGGAGACACACTAGCTACACCGGTGGGTGTATCATATGACTAACAGTGTGAGAGTGTTACGCAGCTAATAATGTGTAATTTACTTTACTTGTCCTCCATCAACATGAGGGTCAAATATAGTGTAGAGATGGAAGTCCAATGTCTTACCTCAGGGACAGAAACTTAAGAAAGTTAGGGCAAATTCAATCTAAGTAAAAGAAAATAAATTCTAAAAGAAATTGTTTCTAAAGAGATGATCACTTAAATAATAAAGCAAACCAAGGCATAAGGATCCACATATAAAATCATACATAAACATGAGATGTAAACATTACAAGAAATAAGACTTTTAACTGCCACAATTTTCGCAGCTAAAAGTCCTAAAATCGCCACTAAAAGTTTTAGTGGCGACTTTTTCGTCGCCGTTGAGCCGCCGCAATATGTGTTGTGACTAAAAGTTTTAGCTGCGACTTCAAAAAAAGTCGCCATTAAAAGTTAGACAATTAGCCACAACAAGAATGACGCCACTAAAAGTTCACTTTTAGCCGTGACATTTTCATAGCTAATTGAAACCAGTCTTGTCATTGAAAGTATAACGTCGCCACCAAAAGTTGTATTTTAGTGGCGAAAAATGTCGCAGCTAACAGTCCAATTTTAGTGACGACTTCTGGTCGTAGCTAATCGTTTACTTTTAATGACGACTTTTAAAAGTCGCAGGTAAACAATAGACTTTTAGCCACAAAAAATTTCACTGCTAAACGTCTTAAAAGCGCCATTAAAAGTTTTGTGACAACTTTTCCGTCGCCGCTGAACCGTTGCAATATGTGCTGTCGTTAAATGTTTTAGCCGCGACTTCAGAAAAGTAACCACTAAAAGTCTCTTTTAACTTCGACATTTTTCGCCGCTAATTGAAACAATACTTGTCACTAAAAGTTTAAAGTTACCACTAAAAGAGATCTTTTCGTGGCGGAAAAAGTCGTAACTAAAAGTCTAATTTCAGTGACAACTTCTAGTCACAGCTAAACATTTACTTTTAGTAACGACGTTTAAAAGACACGGCTAAAATATAGTTGTGGCTAAAAATTCACCTTCGGTGGCAACTTCTAGTTATAGCTACAAGTTTAATTTTAGTGACGACGTTTAAATGTCGTGGTAAAAAGGAACTTTTAGTGGCAAATTTTAGTCGCAGCTTTATGTTGTTAGTCAGACTTTTAGTGGCCACTTTTACAATTGTCTGACTTGTTGGTCGGCTGGTCGGCAGACCTGTCCAAACAAAAGCATTTGCAAAAAATCTTACTGGACATGTTTTTGCCATGTTCGGCCAGATAGAGCGTGGGACCTACTATTCGACTGGTCACCAGATCGGTCGGGCTATTTAATTTTACCTTTTGAGGCTTGCTGGACTAGAGGCCATTATGATTGACCGGCCGTCAAGCTTTATACATGGCCTAATATAGGCTGAGTTTCAGCCTTCCTTTTTGGTGCTCCATTAAAATGGATTTCTTGTGTTTTTCCACAATTTGACACCTACTCACTGAAAGTCCAAGTCTGATCAACTTGACCTTAAATCATGGATCAAATGGTCAAGAATAAATGCGATTAGAATGCCATTAACATGGTATTTTGGAATCTTATGGGATGTCCACATGCAACTTACCTTCTGAGCTTGTTTTGGCTTGAACTTGAATGCGGAAAGCTGCTTCGGTCTTCAAGTCTTGAGCCTTCAATCTTCGTCGAGGCTTACAAGACTCGACTGACTTACACACTCACGCAATTAACAATACAATGCACAAATCAGTGCACTAAGATTATCGACCGGTCGGTGGCCATGGTTGACCGGTCAGCCGACCGGTCGACAGTGCATTTTTTTCTGCACTTTTTCCTTTATTCTTCCTCATCTTTCTTACTTTTATCTTCTAGCTCTTAGCACTTGTTATATTGATTTTCAATGCATGTAAAGTGACACTTTTGACATTATATTGGTGAAGTCTCTCCCTCATTCCTATAAATACAAAAACATGTATTAGATTAGTCTTTAAACTGTAAATTATGCATAATGTGTAATGAATTAGTGTTAGAATATGCACAATTCAAAGCTCAACAATTCGCTTATCCGAAGTCATTTGAATTCACAAAATAAGGTTATGATTTTTTTTTATCTACCCAATCCCTCTTGAGTTATGTGAATATATATATATATATATATATATATATATATATATATATATATATATATATATATATATATATATATATATATATATATATATATATAATGCCAAAATTCTACTAAATTCCTCAAAAAATTATGAAATCCCGTAAAGTAGATATTGCATATTGTATGGGCAAAAGAGGGTACCCAATCCCTTTTACTGTCACCAAGACCTTCGCTTGGAATGGACGGTCACAGATCAATTGCAGGAGTTATTAAGTTGAAGAATTTTGCAATTCTCCGATGTAAAAGTGATCTACAGTTTCTAGTAAGCCATAGATTGTAAGCTTTATTTTACTAGTGACAACTCTAAAAATCAACATATTTTTATATCTAAGTCAATTTCACACCCCATCTATGCAAATTGATGAGCAAAAGTCAAATCGACTGCTTGCCACGGAGCATTCAAAGTTTAGTTCATTTAAATCATAGACTAGACAAATTTTTGGTCTCTATAGTTAAAATAGGGTGACACACCTAGTGATCAAGATAGATTTTAATTAAGCATCACGGTGGGATCCACTCCCCAACTAGCATACGTTGAGATCATAAATAAGTTCTAATGTGTAGTGGCTCGGAAAATATGTGTGTGCGTGAGTGTGACAAGAGAAGGACGTTATATATATATATATATATATATATATATATATATATATATATATATATATATATATATATATATTGTTATAAAAAAATATAGGAGAGATGAGAGGAAAATATTTTTCATTGATTATATCTACCCAACAAGGAGGATGCATGCTTATTTATAGGTTAAGCTTAACCTCTGTACTAAATTCTTTTATCGATATGGGATCAAGTATTTAATACAAAGTAAAACTCTCTTACGTGAACATTCACGTAATAATCATAATTACAATATATATATATATATATATATATATATATATATATATATATATATATATATATATATATATAGAGAGAGAGAGAGAGAGAGAGAGAGAGAGAGAGAGAGAGGATCTCACGTCCAATTAGTTGGACTATAAATTACTATTCACCTAGTAAATAACTTCCAATCAGTGGTGTGTGCAACATCACCCGCTAATGGGTTTTCCTTATCATCATTTAAGGTCATGAGCACAAAACTAAAAAGATCAAAATCCTAGGAGTCCCCCCAAGAGTAACCAGTGACAATTAAATCCCATGTTAAAAACACGTTAGGGCTTATCATAATTCTTTTTCTGTCATCCAACTTGTTAATTAGGTGATGTGGATATAAATTAAGGGGTCGACTGTAATTACTTTTTTGCCATCCAAGGTGTTTGGCTCCTAAGAAGTTATCAAGGGTAGGTGTTCGATTCCTCACGTTTCCTATGGTATGGTCCACTTGAGATTTGGATTTGCCTCATATTAAGTCTCATGCCCTAAAATGGCCTCAAAAAATGGATGAACGGTATGGATGTACCATGGTGGGGCTACAGCTATCAAAACCCGAAGGAGAAAGGTGACGCTCCAGCCGAGGCTGATTTTCTTAGAAAAGGATTTCCTTGGCAGAGAAGGTAGGTGGGATTATGCCTACCACAATCTTTGTGAGAAATCCACCCCATTCATCCGTTTTGGGAGTTCATTTTAGGACAGATGACAAAAACTGAGCCGGATCCAAGACTTAAGTGGACCACATGAGAGGAAATAATGGAATTGAACAACCACTGTTGAAATATTTGTATGGTCAAAAGTTTTGTATCAGGATAACTTCTTCTTTTTTCCCAGTTCATCCCAGTGGGAATAACCTTATTAATGGTTTATAATGCATATAAACATCAAGGTGGATCACAAGAAGGTTTCAACGGTGGACATTTCCTTCTCAAGTTTTCTCTCTCTTGTGGTCCACTCGAGTCCTGGACCTGGCTCCTTTTTTTCCCATGTTTTAAAATGAACTCGCAAAATGGGTGGGTGAGGTGGATTATTCACCGACATCACGGTGGGCCCCACCTAACGTTCCAGTGTAGGATTTCCTGGGAAAGCTTAGGTAGGGAATACGCTTCTGGAAGCACGGGCGTGAAATCGGATGGCATTTTGAGTTATTCAGTGCGCTTTTATGATACTGAGTAAACTCCGTTGGGCCTACTTGTGAAACTTAATACTGAATGCGGAATAATCGGATCGTCTATGCATCAACAATAGAGATTCCTTACTGTAATCTTAAAGCCATACCTGATTGGGAAGACATTCCCGATGCCGTCGTGTTGTCGAGAAGAACACTCGGTCTTCCGCACCTAACACCTTTAGGAGAACCTCTCAATGGGGACTAGGGTTTTCTCTTATGTGTTGGTGAGGGGACCAAGACATATATTTATAGGAAAGAGGCCAGAGAAGCTTACCCATCACACTTCTCTCCTCTAAGGTCTCCACACCGTAGGTTTCCATATCTGGCTTAATAACCGCGCATAGGGGCCACGGTTCAAGCGTCCCGCCCCAAACCTATTTGCAATGATCACATCTGTAGTGGGGCCCACTGAATTGCTCAATCTGAATAATCCAACGGTCATGATCTAAACAGATGATCATGTGTGGCCCACCCAATGGAGTCTTACATTCTCCCACTTGGGCTACACTGATCTTAGAAAGAAAACAAAACATTTATTTTAATTTTGTGAAAAGCATTTCATAAAACATGTTTGTTTCAAAAAGTTCCTAATGGGCGCCCTACTGATTTCAAAACAATACCGTTGGATGATTATGAGCAACGCTTGTCAGATCCGGTCCATCAAGACCACTGATATTGAATCATGGTAGTCAACACAACATTTCATATTTTCGAAGTGCGACGAATCACGATCACAAATACCAATAGCCTTAACGACATGGATCAATGATATGGGGTGTGGTATGAAGATTACACGTCTCATGTGATCATACGTGTTTATCTTCAAGTGGTCCTACTGAACGTGTCTCCAAGACACAAACCAAAGTCTTGCTTACTCAAAACTGAATGTGCACACTGAAGGAGAAGCAAGATATAAACTGAAAAACAGAATCATCAATGCATAAAAGATATCTCAAAAAATGTCTGGACATAATCGGATCATACATGAAAACTCCCACTACTGAAATACATCCTTGGGATCAACAACTCCCATAGATGTCACATGCTCCTTAAAGAGCGTGATAGGAAGGCCTTTAGTGAGAGGATCCGCTATCATCTGCCTTGTGCCGATGAGCTCCACAGACACTTGATGATTCTGAACTCTCTCCTTCACAACAAGATATTTGATGTCAATGTGCTTTGACCTCGATGAATGCTTGTTGTTGTTGGAGAAGTTAACTGCAGCTGAACTATCACAATAGATTTTCAACGGTTTCGGGATCATCTGCACAACCCGTAAACCAGAGAAAAAACTCTGAAGCCAGACCGCCTGATTCGTGGCTTCATGACAAGCTACATACTCTGCTTCCATGGTAGATGATGCCGTAATTGACTGTTTCACGCTTTTCCATGATACGGCTCCACCAACCATCATGAATACATAGCCCGAGGTGGACTTCTTGCTGTCGAGACAACCAGCAAAATCTGCATCTGTATATCCTACCAACTCCAAATGGTCGGATCTCCTGTATGTGAGTTCGAAGTCCTTTGTCCTTTGCAGGTAGCGCAACACTTTCTTTACAGCTATCCAATGATTCATTCCTGGATTGCTAAGGTACCTGCCCAACATTCCAACCACAAAAGCAATATCTGGACGCGTACAGACCTGAGCATACATGATGCTCCCTACTGCTGACGCATACGGAATAGCTTTCATCTTGTCCTTCTCTAGGTCATTCTTAGGACACTGAAATAGACCAAACTTGTCACCTTTTACAATAGGTGCTTGGCCAGGAGCACAACCTTGCATGCCAAACCTTTCGAGAACCCTATCAATATAGGCCCTCTGCGACAAGCCAAGTAATCCACGTGATCTGTCCCGGCTAATCTGAATGCCGATGACAAATGAAGCATCACCAAGATCTTTCATCTCAAAATTTTGAGATAGAAATTTCTTAGTCTCACGCAACAATCCAATATCACTACTGGCCAATAAAATGTCGTCAACATACAAGACCAAAATGATAAACTTACTCCCACTGATTTTCACATATATGCACTCATCCGCAGTGTTTTCAATGAAACCATATGAGGAAACAACTTCATGAAACTTTAGGTACCACTGTCGTGATGCCTGTTTCAACCCATAAATGGACTTCTTAAGTTTGCAGACCAGATGTTCTGAGCCTTTGGCTTTAAAACCTTCTGGCTGCAACATATATACGTTCTCCATTAGATCTCCATTGAGAAACGCAGTTTTTACGTCCATTTGATGTAGCTCTAAATCCATATGAGCCACAAGAGCCATAATGATCCTAAAGGAGTCTTTCTTAGATACAGGTGAGAAAGTCTCCTTAAAGTCAATGCCCTCACGCTGAGTGAAACCCTTTGCAACTAGTCTGGCTTTATACCTTTCGATATTGCCCTTAGAGTCCCGTTTGGTTTTAAATACCCATTTGCAACCAATCGGCCTAATCCCTTCAGGCAATTCAACAAGGTCCCAAACTTTGTTGTCCTTCATGGATTTCAATTCATCCTTCATGGCATCGAACCAATGAGAAGAATCCGCACTTTGTTCGACCTGTGAAAGGGATACAGGATCCTTTTCAACCCCAATGTCAAACTCATGCTCCTGCAAATAGACGACGTAATCGTCTGGTATTGCAGATCTTCTCTCTCTATGTGATCGTCTTAATGGCTCATTATTCTGAATTGGGTTTTCCATTTCCTTATCAGTGGGTTGTATTTGAGGTTGTGCATGGTCGTCTATAGGGATCTCAGGGTCCACTGCTGGACGGACAACCATGCTACTCTAAATGATTGTGGTGGGAATCACAATCCGCTCTTCCTCAAATACAATATCTCTTATATTTGTGCTCCCACTATCTTCAGTGTTCTCAATAAACCTAGCATTCCCAGTCTCAATGACTCTCATGGAATGTGATGGACAATAAAATCTGAATCCTTTTGACCTTTCTGGGTATCCAATAAAGAAGCAACTAACAGTTCTAGGGTCAAGTTTTCTTTCATGCGGGTTATACGGTTTGGCTTCTGCAGGACAACCCCATACATGAAAATATCGTAGACTAGGCTTTCGCCCTGTCCACAATTCATATGGAGTTTTCATTACAGCCTTACTTGGGACCCTATTAAGGATATGCACAGCTGTTTTCAACGCATCACCCCACAAAGATTCTGGCAACGTAGAATTACTAATCATAGATCGCACCATGTCCTTTAGGGTGCGATTACGCCTTTCCGCTACACCATTCTGCTCTGGAGTACCAGGCATGGTGTACTGGGCGACGATGCCACAATCTTGTAGGTATCTAGCGAATGGACCTGGATTACGCCCAGATTCGTCATACCTTCCGTAGTACTCACCACCACGGTCGGATCTAACGACTTTGATCTTCCTGTCGAGTTGATTCTCGACTTCAGCCTTATAGATCTTAAATGTATCCAGGGCGTCTGATTTTTCGTTAATAAGGTATAAGTACCCATAACGAGAATAGTCATCTATAAAAGTGATAAAATACTTCTGCCCATTCCAGGATGCTGTAGGGAACGGTCCACAGATGTCTGTATGAATCACTTCTAAGAGTCCTACGCTCCTAGTGGCACCCTTTTTTCTTATTCTAGTCTGTTTACCTTTAATGCAATTAATACAAACCCCAAAGTCTGAGAAGTCCAGGGAGTGAAGAATTCCTTCACGTACAAGCCTTTCCAATCTCTCACGAGAGATATGGCCTAATCGCCTGTGCCATAGCATGGAGGAATTCTCACAATCTAAACTTCGTTTGATGCCTTTAGTGTTTCCATGTGATGAGTTAATGCTGTATACATGTGAAACATCCAAATCTAGCTGATAAAGGTTATTAACTAAAGTGCCAGAACCAATCACAACTGAATCATAGTAAATGCTTAATTTTCCATTTGCAAATTTAAACTCATAACCAAATTTGTCCAAACGAGAAATGGAAACCAAATTGCGCCTTATAGAAGGCACACAAACAGTATCTACTAGATCAAGAAAGTGTCCTGACGATAACCTAAGCCTACAGACTCCAATAGATTCCACGTTTGCTCTAATGCCGTTCCCCATATAGACTGATCTCTCTGCATCAGTTGGCGTCCGGCTTTGGAGCATATCCTGCATGGAATTACAAATGTGAATAGTAGCACCAGAATCTATCCACCAGGAGTCTGTGAACATATCAGCTAAATTTGATTCAAAACAGACTAAAATATGGTCTTTACCCTTAGAAACGAGCCATGCTTTAAAATCTTCACAATCCTTTTTCTGATGACCAGGCTTCTTGCAGAAGAAGCAGCCATCATTAGGACCCTTCTTTTTCTTCTTAAATGTCTTTCCAGACTTAGGCTGATTGCCACCCGCAGTACCCGTAGAACCTTTTTCTGAAATGTGCTTTCTTTTCTTATTTCCTTTTCGTCCCTGACCAGATGTCACTAGGTGTGCACTTTGTGTCTTACTCGACCTTCTGAGTCTCTCTTCCTCCTGAACGCACTGAGATATCAGCTCGTTCAATGTCCACTTTTTCTTTTGAGTATTGTAGCTGATTTGGAATTGACTGAATTGTGGAGGGAGGGAGTTCAGAACCAAGAAAATCAGGAGTTCATCCTCAATCTTAAGGTCTAATGCGCGGATTTTAGCCACAACATCAGATAATCCACCAATGTACTCCCTGATATTTCCTTGACCGTTATAGGTGGCTTGAGTCAATTTATGTAAAAGTGAACTCAGCTCAGCTTTATCCGATTTCTGAAATCGTTTTCCTATTTCAGTCAGGAAATCTTTAGCTTTCTCAGTGTCGGGCATGACACCCTGCATG
The DNA here is from genome assembly GCA_003013855.2 of Liriodendron chinense. Lineage (NCBI taxonomy): Eukaryota > Viridiplantae > Streptophyta > Magnoliopsida > Magnoliales > Magnoliaceae > Liriodendron > Liriodendron chinense. The sequence continues at coordinate 20,371 of PVNU02000351.1, read as the reverse complement.
GTCTCAGAAATCGAGTTCTTTATGATTTTGAGACACATCTTATTTGACTTGGTCCAGGCCTTGTAGTGAGCCTTTGCTGAATCCGTACTAGAATCAATTGGAGTAGGAGGCTCTACTTCCTCCAGGTCCAAGTCCAAGTCCAAGTCCATGCAACCTAGGACTATTTCAACGGACGACTTCCATTTGGAATAGTTGGACCCAGTAAGCAAAGGTATGGAATTGAATTGTGTTGGAATATTGGAAACAGTCATAGCTGGACATTCAAAAGCATAAAACTCACATTAATAATCAAGTCCCTTATAACAATGCATGAACATAAACCACAAATATCATGCATGTATGAAACATTCGATTGATTTGGGCCTTCAATCAAATGACCCAGAATGATGATGGGCCATAATCATCAAAATCTGGCAAGAGCCCAGCGTATCATCACGATTCCTCCTTTGGGCGAAATTGTAACATACAGGAGGCTCTACTGAATCATGAAGCTGACCAATGTTGGTGAAATAAATCTAAGACGCCCATCACCTTTGGGTGAAATGAATCTCTCAGACCTATATCACCATCACCAACCACTTCATCCCGCTCACATCCAGCCAAACGATGATACTTCTTTGTTCTGACCACCGCTGCCTGGATATAAACGCAACTGAATGCAATCCTACAATGAAGTGTCACTGAATTCCATATACAGAAGTCTAGAAGTAGAAATCTTTGCCAATTGAGGTCACTTTGGTGGCTAACACAATAAGCTCCAATCCTCATTCCTAGACTCAAGGATTGCATAATGGTCTTGCCCACAATAGACCATATTGCAAAATTCTGATTCGGCCTAAAATACGGCTGATCTTAACCGCTCGTATGCTTAAACATGTTCTAAAGTGATGGTTCATTTGAGTTCTTAATGGTCAACTGCTCAATATCAGCCTTAAACATATGGGTAATGGCCCTATTTTAGGCCAAATTTGAACTTAATATTAAATAACCATATCCACTGAAGTACTTGGGCCATTTATCAATAAGACCCACCAAAAAATTAATTTATATATTTGGCCCATGTATTCTCAATTAATGGTTCAACAACAATAAGCCCAAGACGGCTCTTACAGATGGCCCAATCAAAATTAATTCAATGATTTTATATTATTTTTGGACAATAGGCCCAAGTATTCAAAATGGGCCCTATAATGTCCCAAAAAAGGCCCAAAGTTGGGCCCAAATTTGACCAAGAAAGTGGCCACTTAAAATGGGTTTGGGCCCGGTTGGTGGGCCTGGTTGACTGGATTGGGCCTGCCAGGCCTGGCTACTGGACTGGGCCTGGCGGGCCTGATTGAATGGACTGTGCGTGGGCCAGTACCTGATAGAATTAGGCCCACTAAATCAGGCCCAGTCATTTAGGCATGAATGCGGCCCGCTGGACCCAAAACAGTAAAGGAAACCCCACTCCCGGCCATCTATCCACCCATAACAGGAAGATCCACTCACGCACGGCCAAAACCCCAAATTGGAAACCATCCTTGCAGCCGCTTCTTCCTAAATGGGTTGACGAAACCCTAATCGCTGCCCATCATCCTCTTCCATAGCCGTTGTGCAGCAGCAGCAGCCGCCGCCTCAAGGCCTCTCAGCAGGAATCCTCCACCAGCCGCCGGCCTGCTGATTGGCGCAACAATGGCAGCGGTTTTCATGGCTGAAGAAGAAGGTTGGCAGAGGCGGACGACACCCATAACCCTAGCCGCCACTCATCTCCCATCGCCGCTGCCACAAATTGGGTGCCGCAGGACACCCATCGACGAAGAGGGAGATAGCCATTAAAGACGGTTGTTTCAACCAGCGGAAAATCGCAGCAGCTGAAGGTGCGGCCGGTTTTTAGCCACTTCCGGCTTTGCCGTTTGCCAGATCCGGTTGCCGCACGAGAGAGATGGAGATGGGTTTTTCCATCAATGGCTGAAGGTGCGGCCTGTTTTTTTTTTTTTAAATCTGATTCTGTTGACGAAGCAACAGCGATCGCGATTAGTGGCTGCGGCAAAGGACCGGACTCGGACGGCCCTGATTGGCACTGTGAAAAAACAGGGCCATGATCGGAGTGGCGGGTTCTGACGGCCATCGGCGGGGATAGCAACCAATAAAGCTGCATCCGAATCCAGAATCTGATTGGGATCGGCGGCGATCTCTGATTGCAGTCGACTTTGTCCATGGCCGCAGATGTCCATGGACGGTTGGGATTACATCGTTGATGTGATGGCCATACACCCAATCGATGATGGCTGCCTCAACACAAAACAGGGCAGCGACCCTGATGATCTGCTCCATCTGCTCCAACATCTTCGCGGATCTAAATCCGGCTGATTGGGTTTGGCATGCACTGACGGGTATAGGTAAGATGCAGATGGTCATGACTATAGGATTGCTTTTGCAGAATCCCCCGGTCTAACCCAATCCCAATCGGATGCCTTATTAAATTCAGATTCGGGCATTCATGGGTTACAACTGGAGATTATACTCACCAAAACTGAACGGTGATAAAAACCATGCCCGATGCTCGAATCCGATCCAAAAGGCATATGAGATGTTAGAATCCATGAATCCACCATGATTGATGCATAGCGGGCTCTGATACCAACTGTGAAACTTAATACTGAATGCGGAATAATCGGATCGTCTATGCATCAACAATAGAGATTCCTTACTGTAATCTTAAAGCCATACCTGATTGGGAAGACATTCCCGATGCCGTCGTGTTGTCGAGAAGAACGCTCGGTCTTCCGCACCTAACACCTTTAGGAGAACCTCTCAATGGGGACTAGGGTTTTCTCTTATGTGTTGGTGAGGGGACCAAGACATATTTATAGGAAAGAGGCCAGAGAAGCTTACCCATCACACTTCTCTCCTCTAAGGTCTCCACACCGTAGGTTTCCATATCTGGCTTAATAACCGCGCATAGGGGCCACGGTTCAAGCGTCCCGCCCCAAACCTATTTGCAATGATCACATCTGTAGTGGGGCCCACTGAATTGCTCAATCTGAATAATCCAACGGTCATGATCTAAACAGATGATCATGTGTGGCCCACCCAATGGAGTCTTACACTACTATGAATGTGTATGGTTTATGCACATGGTCCATCCTCTTTTACGGCTTATTTTAGGGTTGAGCCCAAAATTGAAGCATATCCAAAGCTCAAGTGGACCATATAGTAATAAACAGTGAGAATAATGATTTCCACCGTAGAAACCTTCCTAAGGCCCACAGATAAGTTTAGTTGTCATCCAACCTTTTCATAAGATCACAAACACATGGATGAATGGAAAACACAAATATCAGCTTGATTCAAAACTTATGTGGCCTCTAAGAAATTTTCAATGGTAGAGGTTCAATTCACACTGTTTCGTATGGTTTGGCCCACTTGAACTTTGGATATGCTTAATTTTTGGGATCAATCCATAAAATTATCTGTTAAAATGGACGGAGTGGATAAAATAAATAAATCATATTGGCCCCCACAGGGTTTACTCAGTCGCCATGGGTAATGAGTTACTCAGCACGCAATCTGCTTCCCAGAGGCGTGGCTGCTGGATCCCCGAGAGGTGGGTGGGATCCCTCAATGTGGGGCCCACCTTGATGTATATTCCCTACATCCATGCCTTCCAACCGTTTTGACAGCTCGTCTCTAGGGTATGATCCCAAAAATGAAGCAGATCCATATCTCAGTTGGGCCATACCACAGGAACAGTGGTGATTGAAAACTTCTAATGGGCCACAAAAGTTTTTTTTTATTATTATTATCAATCTGGTATTTGTGTGGGCATTTCATCCATGTCTTTGTAACCTTACCAAAAGGTTGGATGCAAATAAACATTTGGTAGCCCCCAGGAATTTTTTAATGGTGGGGACTCAATCACCACTGTTTCCTATGATGTGGTCCACCTGAGATTTGAATCTGCTTCATTTTTTGGATCATGCCCTGAAATGAGCTGTAAAAACGTATGGAGGGCGTGGATATAAGGTAAATGAATCATTATAGGCCCCACACTTAGGGATCCACCGAAGCCGGCATAGGAACCAGTGATGTGTGTGAGAGAGCACTGAAAGGTTTTATTTTTTTTTTGGGGTTTTTCTTTGAAGGTAAAAATGCCTTTTAAAAAATAAAATATCTAATACTTAGCGGTATAAGATGGTAGGCTTTTTTGGCTAATGACAGAAACCTTAAGCGGGCTTTAGGAAAGAGTTTAAGAGCAAACTTTTGTTTTAAATTCAACCAAAACATAGGCGCCTGGCATTGTCTCTCTATATAAATGCATAGTAAAGTTGAGCAGTTGTGAGGCCCCACCATAATGTGTGTAACAAATCCAAACCATGCATCAGATGTGGACCATCATGAAAACGGGACGCACTAAAAATTAGTTAGATCCAAAACTTAGGTTGGCCCCATGACAAGGAGATAGAGTGAAATCATGCCTAAAACCACCAAAATCAAAATTTCTGGACAACTTGTGTTTTGGAAATTGCCTGATCTTTTGTCAGTCCCTTCATCCATGTGGGCCACACATAATGAACGGGTTGGGTGGCATATGAACATTTTGATGGACCCCACAGAGACACCTGTGGTGGGCATCCCCTCTCCACTGTTCACTCTGGTGTGGCACACCTTAGTTACAGACGGAGCTGATTAATTTTAAGGCCAGGGGGCTAGCCTGAAATTAAGAGATGCAGCTGATGGGGAAGGGTTGGATCTCTGAAACACACCACAGTGGGGCGCACTCAGCACTCCCATAGTGTGGACTACATGTCCCAATTATTCTTCTTTGGTTCCTAAACTAGTCCTCTTCGTAAAGTTTCAATATTGATTTTGATTGTTTTCTCTAATGTAGAGGAGCAGTGATGGATATGTCTGCGATATTGAGTAATTTTGGGATGCTGGAGGAATTCGGGAAGTCCGTTTGGCGATGCATCATTGAACCTTTTCATCATCTCCAACGTGTCCAAGAAAATGTAGACATGCTGCGAAATAAAATGGCAGAGTTGTGCGGACGTGAGGCTGATGTGAAGTCACAGCTGAAATTTGCGAAACAGAAGTCTGGTTTGAAGCCGAATGAGGAGGTGCAAGTATGGTTGAGGAATGTGCAAAAGCTTAAAGATGAAGTGCGTGGCATAGAAGCACGGTTTGCAGAAGAAGGAAGCAGTTACTCGCTCTCGCGTTTATATCTGGGAAAGCTTGTTGTGAAGAATATTGGCAGGGCAAACGAGCTCAGGGAGAGCGGGGCGATTTTCAGATGGATTATTAGCTAATTGGCTACCTGCAAGCACCTTACCTGCAACAAAGTTAGTGGACAAGACCATAGCTGAAGCAACTTTCAACCAGATATGGGAGAGCTTAATGAAGGTTGACGTCCAAAGGATTGGTGTCTACGGCATGGGTGGAGTCGGTAAAACGACTCTCATGATCCATATCCATAATACACTCAAGGACAGGCATCTTTTCCGTAGTGTCATTTGGGTGACTGTTTCTAGAGATTCAAGTATTGAGAGATTACAAAATGATATTGCGAAAGCATTGGGTTTAGACATCTCACACATGGGAGATGAGACTAGCAGATCAGGGGAACTACTTGCAGCATTTGCACGACGTGGGAAGTTTGTTCTCATCTTGGATGATGTGTGGAAACCATTTCGATTGGAGGAGGTGGGGATTCCTGAGCCAAATGAAAACAATGGGTGCAAAATAGCATTGACTACCAGATCGCTAAATGTGTGCTGAGGCATGAGGTGCCAAGAAAAAGTAAGAGTGGAGGTTCTTTCAGAGGAAGAAGCATGGCAATTGTTTGAGGAAAAAGTTAGGGGTGATGTGGTTCTTTCTCCAGAAGTAGAACCACTTGCGAAGCTTGTCACTAAAGAGTGTTGTGGTATACCTCTTGGAATAATCACAGTAGCAAGAGCAATGACAGAAAAGCATGAAATTAGCGAGTGGACAAAAGCATTAGAAGAATTAAAATGCTTGACGACGGACATCGAAGGCATGGAAGATGAGGTCCTTCTGTGTTTGAAGTTCAGTTATGATCGACTGAAATCTGATAAGATCCGAGCTTGTTTCTTGCATTGTGCTCTTTATCCCAAGGACTATCAGTTCAGTGCAGAAGAGTGGATACAGAATTGGATGACAGAAGGGTTAATAGATGAGATGGGGGATACAGAAAAAGAGCTCGATGAGGGCCACGCAATATTGAATGGACTCATAGATGTATGCATGTTGATGAGGAAGAGCGAAGATCATATAGTAATGCATGATTTAATCAGGGAATTTGCTATTTGCATTAAGAGGACGAGTCCTCGGTTTATAGTCAAGGTCAGCATTGGTGTAAAGGAATTTCCAAGAGTAGAAGAATTTACAGAAGTTGTTGATAAAATCTCGTTAATTAGAAATGAAATTAGAAGTCTTTCAGGCGAACCTAACTTCTGCAATGTCTCTACCTTATTGCTACGAGGTAACCCTCTAACAGGCAACATTTCTGGTTCGTTCTTCAACAACATGAGCAGCATTAGAGTTCTCGATCTCTCTTACACTGGAATCTCATATCTGCCAAGATCGATTTCCGATTTGGTCGACCTGCGCACACTCTTATTAAATAATTGTAGGAGCTTGAGGAAGATGGTATCCTTAGAAAAGCTCAAGGAACTGAGGTTTTTGGTCCTGTCTTATACTGCCATTGAAGAATTGCCGCATGGGATGGAATGTTTGGTTAATCTTAGGGCTCTTGACCTTGACGTTACATCTAGCTTGCAAAGATTTGAGGGTGGTGTAATACCCAAGCTCGTCCGTCTCCAGAAATTGTCTGCTTGGAAATCGACAGAGATGGGAGTAGGCAAAATCCAAGAAATTGTGAGCTTGGAACACTTGACTGAACTTCGGGTCCAATTTCAAGAGCCGGAAGATTTCATGAAGTACGTCAAATCTAAGAAGTGGAAAGGCTTGAAGCGCTACCATCTCTCCTTAGGATCCGATCACTATAATCATCCCCCAAATAGCAAGAGAGAGAGATACCAGATAGATATTGTTGGTTGCAATCTCATTGATTATGACACCCCTTTGGTGTTTCCTGACAGCATTGAAAGGTTGGTTATGTTTGACTGCAAGTTTTCAAGATCGCCGTGCTTGTCTGGCTTACAGCAATTGCAAGACTGCCACATTGAGAAATGTGTGATGGGGTGCTGGGTGATGACAGAAGGAAACAACACCTTACCATTTTTACCTGCCTTGCAGGACCTAAGCCTTGATGATGTTAGCAACTTGAGGGGTATTAGTGGAGTCGTCCTGCCGCAAGGCTCATTTTCAAGCCTCAAGCACCTGGACATTGGAAGCTGTCCTGATATGGAGAATATCATGTCACTTGAATCATTCTTGCACCTCCAAAACCTTGAAGTAATTGAAGTTAATGATTGCAGTGCTATGGAGGTGGTGATAGAAGAAGGTATGGCCGTCGAAGGTCATACGAACAACAGCAATGCCTACATCATACTCCCTAAGTTGCAGCGGTTGGTTTTGAGAGGCTTACCAAAGTTAAAAACCCTTTGTAAGAGGGTCCTCCTCTGCCATGCTCTGCACAGGATTATGATAAAGGAATGCCCTCAGCTAAAGACAGCTCTTATTGGGCATGAAAACTCTTTCCTGCTTCCCGAAAATATTGTTCTGTTGACAATGGAAGACTGCATGTCTGGCTTACAGCAGTTGGTGGCGACAGGAGGGAACAATACCTTTCCGGCTTTACCGGATCTACAGGTGCTGCATGTTAATCGGCTTGTCAGTTTGAGGAGTATTGGTGAGGGTCTCATGCCACCTGGCTCATTTGCAAGCCTCAGGTCCCTGGACATCCGGCATTGTCCTAATATTAACAATCTGTTGTCACTCGAGTCATTGAAGCACCTCCAAAACCTTGAGGAAATTCAAATCAGCAACTGCAATGCGATGGTGGCGGTGATAGAAGAAGGAGAAGAAGGTATTTTTTTTGGAGGTGATAACAACAACAGCAACAATAGTACCATCTTACTCCCAAAGTTGCAGCAGTTGCACTTGATGAATTTATCAAATTTGAGAAGTGTTTGTAATCGGTCACTTATCTGTCCTTCGGTGAGAAAGATCAAAATACATGGTTGTCATCAGCTAAGGAAGCTCCCTATTTCCATCATCAATGCAACGGATGCCTTCTATGCACAGATCAGAGGAAGCAAAGAGTGGTGGGATTCACTGGAACTATCCGATCCTACCACCAAAGAAGTACTCAAACTATTTTACAAAAAAGATGACTTCTTCCAATTTGAAGATGATGAAAGACGTGGTGCCAAAAGAAAAGCAGAAGAGGAACCATGGAATCTTGCTTCAACCTCGCGACCGCGACCATCTCCTTAGTATGGTTTTGCTCCTTGTCTTCTGTGCTACCTACAAAAACTCTTAACCAAGTACACTTCTGTTCAAATTAATTTCTAAACTCTCATCCTAGGTCACCATCATCCATGTCGCACTTGCTTCTGCGATCCCATTTGAGTGAGCAATCATGTACCCTTGGTGACTCCCATCTGCCCAGCAGTTTCAAAAGAATGGGCCGGGACAATCCAATGTGTGGGACCAAGGCCAGGGAGCCATGCATATGCACACGTGCAGTCGATTTGATTTTCACCTCCATTCATAGTACTCTGGGTTATAATCTCGCATATATATGCATAGTTTGTTTGGTGGATGACTCAACAGGCAGAAGCTCTATCCTATTATCAAGTTGTCGAGATTGACCATCCATTATGTATTTCAGCAATGTTCTACTGATGGTGTGATCACCACGCAATCGATCCAACTGTCATACAAATAGTTGCACATGACCCCAACAATTATTCACATCAGTGACTTGCAATTGGAGGATTCAAGAGAGCTCACCTTCAAAGGTCAAAAACTCCTTGATCCAACCATTGACACCGTGGGACCGAAGTGATTTGGCGACTTTTGGTCCATTGATGGTGGCACCAATTAGATTTTCATACTCGTTTCGGGCCACATGTTCAGTTACAGATTTAGGATAGGCTTTTGTCTGTCAAAGGGTATTGAAGCATTGCACATTGTCTAAATAAAATAAAAAATAAAAAAGGCTAATGTGGATACTTTTATTTTTTAGTTATTGTGGTTAAATGTCCATTTCTTATCATGTTATTGTGCATGCAGACTTAAGTAGGATAATGTCGATGGACAATGGAAGCCAGCATCATGACCTTAATCAAAATGACTCCAGTCCTCTATCCTTCTCTTTGTGGGAAACCAGTCACTGTCTCTGGTTACTGGTAACTGAAGTTCAGGTTTAGTGCATTTTGACCTTTGTTCTCTTTTGTACTTTATATAGAAGAAATTCAAGACTAGTGAGGCCTTTTTTTTATTTTTTTATTTTTTTATTTTTTATTTATCATGGCAACCATAATTATAATAGTTCACTCTTGTCTGTTTCTCTGTTTTTTCTTTAATACCTGCAGAGTCCATAGGATTTTAGTTCATATCACTGGAGAAAAATCAACTTTTAATGGCTTAATAATATAGTGCATTGCAGCTGCAACATGTATCAGATTTTCGTCTTCTGTGATGAGTCATCTGTATGGGAATTTCTGCCACAAGACTAAGCCGAGGAAATTTAATGACCTTACAGATAGGCAATGATGAGTGTTAATTTAGAGCATCCTTTACTTCTCATTCCAAGTTAATTTGTCCAATTCGACTTGGAATCGGCACTAGGCATGGTAATTTGAGGCCAGATTCAGAAAGTAATTGGGCACTCAGCTCCACTTAGCTGAGTGATCCCATGACTTGAGCAGAGTGCAGCTCCTCCACATGGATCGAGTCACATGAGGATCATGTAAATTAAAGTTGTGGTGACTAAGTTAAGAGTCATTTGAGTTAATGTAACTCAAACTTTGAAAATGATTCTACCATGTCGGTCGCCAAAATCAGGTTTTAGATCTAATGCAAGTTTTATCATAAACATTCTGTCATAATGGGATATTAAATCAATATTCTGTGCCTTAGGTTTCTTTGCCATGGAAACCTCTTATCTTCTTAATTTTCCATTCCTACATTTGTATACTTCTTCCTCAACGGGTTGCTTCAATTTCAGGTGTGTAGAACCTGTAGGAAAATGGGATGTCTGCTCAACTTGCTCTGTACTAAACCATGGTTACCGCAGTTGGAACTAAGACTAGGAGTACAAATGGGTCGTGCCAACCCTACGTGTTATGGGCCCGAGCCCGAAACTTGGTGGATCTTTGTCCAAAATTTAGACCTACGGAGTAGGTCTGGGACCAAGAGTTTGACCTGAGTTGCTAAACGGGTTGGGTTTGAGTACTTTCAATATCAACCCAATCTGACTTGGTCCAGACCTGTTTTTAAATAGCTTCGGTTTAGGCACTAAAATGAACTTGACCAGTTCCATATATAAACCCATATTGATGAAAATGTAGATAATTAAGCATGTGTTTTTCTCCTTTTGGGCAACACAACAACCATGGTTCACTGCCTCTTTCTAAAACGTCGCTACCCAGCTATTATATGTGACAATCGGACCTTGCAAATCATGGGCCTCATTGTTGATGGAGAATATATTAAAGATAACACTACTTCACTACCCTAATCATCTTATTTTATTTATTGAATTTGGACTGCTAGCCATTGCATCATTTACTATCAAAATTGATAGCCACCAACAATTGGATGGTTCTGAAGCATTACTTGTGTAAAAACTTAATCGTAATTTTTAAACCCGACTAAATCCAACCCATTTGATGATGAGTTGGGTCTAATTCCTCCTATTTCATGCCCGATCCCCTAAATAAATGTGTCGGCTATTTTTTACTTGGACCTGTCTAGAATTTTAATTGGTTGGGTTGAGGTAAAAAATTCTGACTCATTTTTTAAATGGGTTGGCTTTCGGGCCACCCTTGACCTGATCCGACCCATTTGAACACTTAAAACTTGGGATTTTCCATTGATTCAATTTTTATATTTGCTGAGATTATTTTGATTTTACAAGTTCGGCTATTTTTGTACTTCCAGATGAACATAACTGCATGGCTTCTTTGGCTCAGATCTTCTCTTCTCAATGATATAAACCTGTAAAGGTGAAATCAAGACATTAATTTCAACAGAATAAACTGCTGCCACACTCCACGAAGCTGCAACGAGATATGGAATAAACTGCTTTCTCAGTCCGAGAAGTGGATTGTTGTGACTGGGTTTGAATTCCAAGCAACAAAAGATAGTTTATACCAATACCAACAAAATGGTTTTATCAAATATTAAACGAGCGACTGATTTCAAAATCTAGCGTACCATAATGATGGTGGCATTGTCGATGGTTTGGTCATGGATAGCTATTCTCTGTATACGATGTTTTTTTTTTTTTTTTTTTTTTTTTTTTTTTTTAAATGTATTAAAAAGGTTTTGATTGGTGTGTGTGTGTGTGTGTGTGTGTGTGTGTGTGTGTGTGTGTGTGTGTGTGTTTTGAGGCTGGATCCAATACAAACGTTTCAATCTCAAGCTTAACATACCGATTCATATGTAGCGCCCATCGTGATGATTTATTGACATCCAATCCGTCCATCATGTGTACCCTCTGTAGGGCCCATCCAATCCCTATTTTGATGCTTTCTGCATCTTCAGCTTGGTTGTTTTAGGTGGATGGGAGAGCCATCAGTGCCATCTTTGTGTATGCAGTGGTGGGTGTATGTGTTGTGTGGTTCTATGTGTTCTGTGCATGCTGCTTTGCGGAGGCATGCTGTGGGGCTGAACACAATTCCTGTAGCATTATCCTATCTTGGTTGATGTCCTGTTCAGGGAGTTTTCAGCTGTTAGTGGAGGCCCAGCTGTGGAGGGTTCTATGGCCAGTCTAGCTGTGATGCTGCTGAGTGGTTCTGCCGGATCTTCTTCCAGCTTTTTTTTTATGGTCTAGCCTCCTCTGAAATCTGCCTTTTGCAGCGCTTCTGTCTGATCCTGCTCTAAGGTATATGACTGTTGTTTGAATGGATGAATTGTCTGCTCTGTTGGTAGAATGTGGGTGGTTGCTTTGGGGGCTGGTTCTGTTGTATGTGGTGATTCTAGGCTGTCGGCTGTGGTTGGGAGGTTGTAGATCATGCAGTGGGAATGGCAGGTGTGGGGCCTTGCGGAGGTCTGCTCTAAGAGCAGCTGTTGCTGGTTGCAGGCGAAGTATGTAGGGCAAGATTCGACGGATGGCCTGGGTGCTGGCCATCTGGAGATGGTCTGTGGAGGCCTTGAAAATGATACGATGCGGCTGTGCTTTGCCCATTGATTCGGGAAGCGGATTGGCTGTTGTACCGCACACCAGCGACCTCGCTGGTGTGTTGAGGTCACCAAGTTCTGTGGGCCCACCATGAGGTTCATGTTATATCCAACCCGTCCGTCCATTGGAGAAATCATTTTAAGGCTTGAAGCCAAAAATAAGACAGATCCAAAGATCAAGTGGACAACCCTGCAGAATGCAGTGGGAGATTGAACTTCTACCATTGAAACATTCTTGGGGTCAAAGAAGTTTTGGATCAATCTGATATTTGTTTTTTCTCTTCATCTATGTTTTTGACCTTGTGAACAGATTGGATGGTGAAAAATCATTATGGTGGGCCTTATGAATGTTTTAATGGTGGGAATCACTGTCCCCTCTGCTATTTGTGATGTGGTCCACTTGAGCGTTGGATATGACTCATTTTTGGGTTCATGCTCTAAAATGATCTCGCCAAGTAAATGGACAATGTGGATATAATTAATACATAATTGTGGGGCCTATGTAGCTTTGATATTCTTTTAGCCGTTAAGGGCTTGAAGACTAGGCCGCTATATCTTTGCACACCACACCACGTACCTACACTAGCAAAGTCTCCAGTGTGCCAATTCATGGTCAGAGTTGTCAGCGTCGCTGCCGTGTTGCAGCCCTAATTACCTTGTATCCTCTCCAGGAGTCGCCAGCAAATGTTGAGGGCCTGTCTGAGGTTATTGTCCTGAGGAGTAGCCAGTGACTGTGGAGGGCCTATCTGAGGGTGAAAAGGCAGGTGTCTATAATGGTGGGACAGCCTGTCTATAAGGGTGATGCGGCTGCTGAGTTTGATTTTATGCAGAGCTTGCAGGGGGACCCCTTTTTTCGGGGCAGGTTTCCTTGTTTCCAGTGCATATGGGAAATGTTGAGAATTTTGGTTTGAAAATAAATAGAATGAAATTTTGAAATATTTCATTTCCTTTCAAAAATAATTTTAAAAAACCATAGGAAAATGGGTGTTTTGTCTAGCCCCACGTTGGACAGAGTGGAGGAAATTTTTTTATTTACAGGCCTTTGTATATAGTATATATAGAGTATTCTTACTTAGAGAAAATGGGGAGAAAGATGCTCAAGTTGTTGACTAGAGTATCTATTGGCGTGGGCGAGGGCAGTGTAGCTATGGTAATGGTGCACTTTGTGGTGTGACAGAGATGAAGTGTGAGTGGTGGGCTGGCTTTATAGATACCTAGCAACAAGTGACTATTTCTGAAAACAGCTAGTAGCCCTTGATGATCCAACAATTTGAAATGTATAGAATTGGGTGCCAACATTCAGAAAAGTTTTACAAATGTTCTGAACCATTGATGACCACCTTACAACGATTCACTCCCAAACAACTATAAAAAGATGACCCTCCTAGCAGGGCTGTCAACGGCACGGATCTTGATCCGTATCCGATCCGTATCCGATCCGATTTAATTGGATTCGGATCAATAATCGGGCAATCGGGTCGGATACGGATACCCAAAGATGATCCGTTTAATATTTGGGTCGGATTCGGATCGACCGTGATCCAGCCCGTTAAGGACCCGATCCGATTAAAAATAGTATATAAAATAATAAAAGTAGGTTTCAATGGGCCGGGCGGGCCTGAAAATCAGAATTTACATAGGGTTTCAATGGGCCGGGCGGTCTTGAAAATCATAATATTCGGATATCGGATCATAATCGGATATCGGATCATATTCAGATTATCGGGTCGGATCATATTCGGATCGGATACGGATTTCTAAAATATCTAAACGGGTCGGGTTCGGATCATACACTTGTGATCCGAATCGGATTCAGGTCGGATATATCCTTAATCGAATCGGATACGGATCATCACTGATCCGGCCCGTATCCGACCCGTTGACAACCCTACCTCCTAGTCTAGAATTCTGTAAATCCAACAGATCCATTCCGAGCTCTCTAAGCAGAAAAATGAAACAAATATTCTCTTTATAAGATTATTTGAATTAGCTGAGTTGCTCGAACTTACTAAGTCACTGAGTTCGAACACTCAACGATTTTTTCTCTATTGTAGTGGTCCATTCGTGATTACTGCATGCAAGACCATAGAAAGCTTGTCGTATCCTGAAAGTGGTTTTCCTGTAACCCATCAACGATCTCAATTCAACAAGAGGGGGCGAATTAAGCTTTAAGGACAACATATACTATACGTGCTTCAGCTTGGTGTCAATTTTTATTTTTCTATTTTTTCTGTTTTCAATTATTCCCTATGAATTAATTTCCAACAATCTTAAAGCTTAATTCATAGATATTAAAACCGACACCTTGGTTAGACTAATGAACCAAGACCTAATCAGGCAATACCGATTCGACGGTACAAACTTTATCAAGTGGTAAGACAAGTTGAAATTTCTTCTCGTCGCCTTGAAGATATTTTAGATTCCAGATCCAAACCCACAACTACTACCTAAAGCGACCGACAAAGACACTCTAGAACAGTTCGTTGCCATAATTAAACGACAAGAGGATGAAATGTTGTGTCCTGGTCACATCCTGAACGCCTTGTCTGATCGGTTGTATGACCTTTACATAGGAACAACATTAGCGAAAGAAATCTAGAATGCGTTGGAATACAAAATATAAAGCCGAAGAAGAAGGAACTCAAAAAAAAAAAAAAATCGTCTGTTACTTCAATTTCACGATGATAGCTGATAACCCTCTACTAGCCCAAATTCATGAACTACAATTGATCGTAAACAATATAAATACAAAAAAAATAGACCTTCTGAATCTTTCCAAGTTGGGGTTATAATAGCTAAGTTTCCTCTAGGTTAGAATCATTACAAGAAGAAACGGTTGCACAAGTTTTGAGGATTTCACCCTAGAACAAATACAAAAACATCTTCGAATCGAGAAAGCATCTCACAACCAAGACAAGAAAATTGATACTAATGTGCATCCTCATCCAAGGTGAATGCAGTAGAAAAATCATTCTAGAATAATATCCCTGAAAAGAATGAATCTTTAAAACCCATCAAAGATTAAAGGAAAAAAAATCCCGCAAGAAGAAAAATGAAAAACCCAAAGGATTTTTCTATGTCTGTGCAGTAAAAGACGACATTATCACAATAGAAAAGTCCCTTGCTGGTGGTATGATACAGCTGCCACAATCCATCTATACTACGACATATCTGCTTTCAAAACTTATGAAGACCACCACGTGAAAATGAAAAAAAAAAATCGGCTATCAAAATTCAACGACTATAACCGACATATAAAAAGCGCTAAAAATATGTTGGTTATAGCCGCTGAAAAATAAGACACTAAATTTTAAACGGTCAAGGCCACCGATGGTGCAGACGAGGTTAAAAAAATTCCCAAATCGTAAACTGAGTCTCTCTCTCTCTCTCTCTCTCTCTCTGACGTCCAACACCCCCACCCCGTTCTCACTCTCTCCCTCTTTCTCTCTTCCCCCTCCATGCCCGAGCTCCCATTACCCCATCCGACTGGTGACGCGATTGAAAGCCCCCCCCCCCCCCCCCCCCCCCCCCCCCCTCCCCCCTCTCTCTCAACTCCGGCCACCACTTGGGCAGTGTCGACCCCACCTCTCTCTCTCCCTCTCTCTCCCTCTCTCAAACCCCCCAGTTAACTCCCACCTCTCTGTCACTCTCTCTCCCCCAATTCCGTCCCCCCACCTAAGGTATTTCTCTCTCTCAATCTCTATCTATTTATGTTTTTAATTATGAATTTAATATTTGTAGATTTTAAAGATTAGGGATTTGAGGATTGGAGATTAGGGATTTAAGGATTAGAGATTAGGGATTTGAGGATTTTCAAATTAGGGATTTTAGGATTTTAGGATTTTAGGATTTTGTAAATTAAGGATTTATGGCTTTTTTGGTTGCAAAATCTAGATTTTAGGGCCTGTTTGATTTTTTAGCTCACCTGAAATTCCTTTGTAAATAGGTAATGATTATTTACCTAAGTAATTACTGCATATTTCCCAATGCAGACGGTGACAACCTACTTTTTTAACCCAAAAATTGAAAAAATTACAAAATAAATGTGGGGCTATCGTGATGTATGTGGCTTATCCACACCGCCTGGCCATTCGTTATGCCAACTGAATTTAGGGCATGAGCCAAAAAATGAGGTAAATCCAAAGCTCAAGTGGACCACACCACAGGAAAAAGTGGGAATTGAATGCCTACCGTTAAAAACTTTTTAAGGCGCTTAGAAGTTTTGAATCAAGCTGATATTCATGTTTTCACCTCATCCATGTTTGTGTGACCCTATAAACCAGTTAAATGACAAATAAACCTCACTGTGGGCCTAGTGAAGGAAACAACTTTCAAGGGTGGATGAATTAAGGCCATTGTTTCCTTTCGTATGGGCCATCTGAGCATTTGATTTGCCTCATTTTTCGGCTCATGCCTCAAAATATTTTGATAAAACAAATAAATGACATAGATATATCATATACATCATGGTGGGACCAATAAATTTAAGTCAATGCATGTGGATCAGTTATCAAGGTGGAATTACTCACCTATTTTCAAACGAGGTGAAAAAATAATAATTACTTATTTTTCGTAGATTTACATATAACATGAAAAATCAAACAGGCCCTTAAAGAAAATCCAAATTCCAGTGTTGGAATTCAAAATTGCAAAAACTGAATTGAAAACCCATATTCCATCTAGAAATTGCTGCTTGGTTGAAAACTGTTTAATTCAAATTCTGTTTGGTTGAAAACTGTGTAATCCAACCGTTGTTTGCGGCATAGCCCACTTGGACATGGAAGAAAATCTCTTTGGCCTATTTCTATTGAATGTGGACCATTGTTGTATTATCTCTCTATGGGACGGTTTCATTAGTGATACATATCATTTATTTTTATAAATGTTATACAGTTTCACCAGATCCCATTGCTGCTGTGCAGTTTCACTGGATACCCTTTGTCTCCACGTTTTGCTACATCCCTCACAGTCACAAGTAATTTGTTTAATTTTATTTAGTTATTTATTTATTTAGATATTTTAATTTTAAGTCATTTGATACACTGTAATACTTAGTTGGATAATGAATGATACTTGTGATCGAGAATGAAAATAAACAACTTATAATTAATATATATATATATATATATATATATGTTATCAACGGAGGATACCTTGTTTAAGAGGGACATGATATTTTTATAGCCTATTGTATGGTGCCCCATATTGGTTGTATGTTACTAATGTGTAGTAGATAATACTAGGGGCTTGTTTTTTTATATCTGTTTGAATCTAATGTCTGAATGTAAAGTTGAAAAATAGTATTAAATGTAGAATAACTTTTGCTAACTAACGTCTAAAATGTTTAAAATATGTTAATGTGATACATTTGCCCCTATGAAAGAGTCATAATTGAATCCCTACCATTAAAAACTTCAAGAATTTGACCAGAATGTTTATTTGCCATCTAACCTATTGATAAGGTAAAAAATAGTGAGTATGAAGTTAACATGGCATGAGGCACTTGGTTATTGGAGTGAATTTCACATTCTCATCATAGTGGGTCCATGTGCCTTAAAGTGTAGTTGTCGCATTTTCCTTTATGTAGAACAATCAAGTTTCGGTCATGTCTTCCTCCTCATCACCTTCCATAGCCGAAGCACAGTCCCACCCTTAAGGAGCTACTTGCAGTTAGACTTACCTGACTTTAGCTGCCTTCAGGTCAGACAAAGACTTATCCAATTTAATCAACATTTTTTTTTGAAGGATGCTCTGTAGATGAAGATTTGTTTAACAAGGATGCCAATAGAATATATTTTTTTCGGGAGATTCTAGACATTATTTTCGAATATGAGACCGCAAAAAGGATTCTGGATAAGGCAAATCGCTCTCTTACCGTACTTTATAGGCGTAAATGTCTACTTATAAAGTCCCTCGAAGTGAGTGTGCGGCAGCGCGATGCGAAAGAACATATTTCATTTTTCTGTGGCTAGTATGATGATTTACGACGCCAATGCTTTTGAGTCTATTTTATAATTGGGTTGACCAAATCTAAGAATTATATAATATTTTATTATAAGATAATTAGTTGTACATTTGAACATTTCTTTGTAACTAGTCATAGATTTAGTGTGACTTTGGTGGCATATGAATAATCATTTTGTCTATTTTTGGACAGTTCATGTTTTGATAGCTTGCGATGTTTTTGTTTTGCCAATTTAAATATAGATGCCTTTTCTATACTTTATCTCTAAATTTTTAGTTGGATATGTTTCTTTCATTAATTTTCATTGTAAAATATCGTCACTCTGTGTGGGTATTCTACAATGAAGATGTAATAGAAGATCAATATATCTAGTGAGATAAAGGGAAATGCTGTCGGAATTTCGACGTATGTATTTAAATGGATAGATGAAAGGATCACAGGCTATCCAGGCTTGAATGGGTAACTGATTTAATAGTCAGTAAGTTTGAGTTGTAAGGATATTCTAAGTTAATGCATTCCTTAAGAGATATATTGAATATAATAAATATATGCAATTATTTGTTTATGGTTTAAGAAATTTCTTTTGGACATCTTAAGCGTACGCATTTAGAAAAAAGGAAATCATATCTACCAAATATATCCATTTTTAAACTATATCAAATGCATTTACACAAAAATGCTCATTTTATAATGAAACTTAAATCGGGTACATATATCATGATTTTATCATCATCATAAATATGTAGGCAGCTCTCACATTAGTTAGAGAAAGTTCAGTAAAAAAAAACACAAATCTTAATATTGTTGAATACAATAGATGTTATTTTGTATCTTGATGGATGTTGTTGAATGTTATTCTTCAATATGATTATATAATTGAATGTTATTTTATTAATTGTCATCTTCTATATTATGAATATGGGCTTATTTTTTTTATATCCGTTTGAATCTAATGTCTGAATCTGAAGTTGAAGAATAATATTGAATGTAGAATAACTTGTTTGCTAGCTATAATCTAAAATGTTTAAAATATGTTAATGTGATACATTTGCTCATATGAAACAGTCATAATTGAATCCCTACCATTAAAAACTTCATGAATTTGACCGAAATGTTTTTTGCCATCCAACCTGTTGATAAAGTAAAAAATAGTGGGTCTGAGGTTAACATGGCATGAGGCACTTGGTTGTTGGAGTAAATTTCACATTCTCATTATAGTGGGTCCATGTGCCTTAAAGTGTAGTTGTCGCATTTTCCCTTATGTAGAACAATCAAGTTTCGGTCATATCTTCCTCCTCATCACCCTCCATAGCCAAAGCACAGTCCACCCTTAAGGAGCTACTGCAGTTAGACTTACCTGACTTAGCTGCTTCAGGTCAGACAAAAGACTTGTCTAATTTAATCAACATTTTCCTGAAGGATGCTCTTGTAGATGAAGATTGTTTAACAAGGATGATGATAGAATATATTCTTTTCAAGAAATTCCAGACATGATTTTCGAATGTGAAACCGCAAAAAGGATTCTAGATAAGGCAAATCGCTTTCTGCCGTACTATATAGGTGTGAATGCCTACTTATAGAATCTCTCTAAGTGAGCGTGCGGCAGCGCGATGCAAAAGAATGTATTTCATTTTTCTATGGTTAGTATGATGATTTACGATACCAAGTCATTTGAGTTTATTTTATGATTGGGTTAACCAAATCTAAGAATTATATAATGTTTTATTATAGGATAATTAGTTGCACATTTGAGCATTTCTTTGTAACCAGTCATAGATTTAGTGTGACTTTGGTGGCATATGAATCATCAATTTGTCCATTTTTGGACAGTTCATGTTTTGATAGCTTGCGATGTTTTCATTTTTTTGATTTAAATGTAGATGCATTTTCTATGCTTTATCTCTAAATTTTTCGTTGGATATATTTCTTTCATTAATTTCATTGTAAAATATCATCACTTTGTGTGAATATTTTACAATGAAAATGTAATAGAAGATCAATATATCTAACAAGATAAAAGAAAATGCTGTTAGAATTTCGACGTTTGTATTTAAATGGGTAGATGAAAGGATCACATGCTATCCAGGTTAA
>PVNU02000350.1:0-12531 GCA_003013855.2 Liriodendron chinense | reverse complement strand
CTTTTTTTTTAGAAAACTTTCGTTTTCTCATAAAGATTATAAGTTTTAAATAACAGCACACATTTTTTTTCTTAAGAAAAGCTTTGTATTTATAGAAAAACATTGGTTTTCACAGAAACAATAACTTTTTTACAACGCTCCCATTTTTCGTAGAATTTTATTTTTAGAAAACTTTCATTTTTTCAGAGAAATTTTAAAATTTCACAATCTCACGTTTGGCTTTACAGAAGCTATATATTTTAAAAAATTCGTCCTTGTTCTCATAAAACTCTTTTTTATTCTGCAAAACTTTTTATTTCTTTCATTCGAACAATATTTTTTCGGAAAACTCAGTTTTTTTCTGAGCAAAGGCATTATTCTTCAAAAAAATCGCCGTTTATCACGGAAACTTAAACTTTTCAAATATTTTTTTTCCCAGAAACTATATTACTTTATAGAAAACTCACATTTTCCATCACAAAACCTTTATACTTTAAAAAAACCGACATTTTGCAAAATAACCAAATTTCTTTTCGTTTTTACAAAGCTATCATTTTCGAAAAAACTTATTTTTTTTTTTAAAAGAACTTCTTTTTTTAAGAAAACTTTCGTTTTCTCATAAAAAATTATAAGTTTTTAGATAACCGCTCATTTTGGTTTCTTAAGAAAGGCTTTGTATTTAAAAGAGAAACCTCGCTTTTCACAGAAACTATAACTTTTTACAAAGCTCCCATTTTTCGTGGAATTTTTATTTTTTAGAAAAACTTTCATTTTTTTTCAGAGAAATGTTAAATTTTCACAAAATCTCACGTTTGGCTTTAGAGAAGCTCTATATTTTCAAAATTTCGTCATTGTTCTCATAAAACAGCCTTTTTATATTCTCCGAAAACTTTTTATTTCTTTCGCTCGATACAATATTTTTTCGGAAAACTCAGTTTTTTTTCCAAGCAAAGGCATTATTCTTCAAAAAAATCACCGTTTTTTCACGGAAACTTAAACTTTTTCAAATATTTATTTCTTTCCCAGGAAACTATATTACTTTTCATAAAACTCACATTTCCTTCACAAAACCTTATACTTTAAAAAACCGACGATTTTGCAAAATAACCAATTTCTTTCCTTTTTACAAAACTATCATTTTTCGAAAAACATTATTTTTTTAAACGAACTTCTTTTTTATTTTAGAAAACTTTCGTTTTCTCATAAAGATTATAAGTTTTAAATAACCGCACATTTTTTTCTTAATGAAAAGCTTTGTATTTAAAGAATACCTCGTTTTCACAGAAACTATAACTTTTTTACAAAGCGCTCCCATTTTTAGTAAGAATTTTTATTTTTTAGAAAACTTTCATTTTTTTCAGAGAAATTTTAAATTTCACAAATCTCACGTTTGGCTTAGAGAAGCTCTATATTTTCAAAAATTCGTCACTGTTGTCATAAAACTCTTTTTTATTCTCCGAAACTTTTATTCTTTCGCTCGAACAATATTTTGTCGGAAAAACTCAGTTTTGTTTTCCGAGGCAAGGCATTATGCTTCAAAAAAAATCGCCGTTTTTCACGGAAAACTTAAACTTTTTCAAAATATTAGTTTTTCCCAGAAACTATATTACTTTTAGAAAACTCACATTTCCTTCCCTAAAACCTTATACTTTAAAAATCGACAGTTTGCAAAATAACCAAATTTCTTTTCTTTTTTACAAACTATCATTTTTCGAAAAACTTATTTTTTTTAAAAAGAACTTTCTTTTTTTTTTTAGAAAACTTCGTTTTCTCATAAAGATTATAAGTTTTAACTAACCGCTCATTTTGTTTTCTTAAGAAAAGGCTTTGTATTTAAAGAAATACCTCGGTTTTCACAGAAACTATAACTTTTTTACAACGCTCCCCATTTTTAGATAGAATTTTTATTTTAGAAAACTTCATGTTTTCAGAGAAATTTTAAAATTTCACAAATCTCACGTTGGCTTTAGAGAAGCTCTATATTTTCAAAAATTCGTCATTGTTCTCATGAAACTCTTTTTTACTTCTCGAAAACTTTTTATTTCTTTCGATTCGAACAATATTTTTTCGAAAACTCAGTTTTTTTTCCGAGCAAAGGCATTATTCTTCAAAAAAATCGCCGTTTTTCACGGAAACTTAAACTTGTTAAAATACTCGTTTTTTCCCAGAAACTATATTACTTTTTAGAAAACTCACATTTTCCTTCACAAACCTTTAATAGTTTAAAAAAACTGACATTTTACAAAAAAAACCCAATTTCTTTTCTTTTTTACAAAACTATCATCTTTCGAAAAACTTATTTTTTTTAAATGATCTTTATTTTTTTTTTTAGAAAACTTTCGTTTTCTCATAGAGATAATAAGTTTTAAATAACCGCACATTTGTTTCTTACGAAAGGCTTTGTATTTAATAGAAAAAACCTCGGTTTTCACAGAAACTATAACTTTTTACAATGCTCCCATTTTTCGTAGAATTTTTATTTTTTGAAAACTTTCATTTTTTTCAGAGAAATTTTAAAATTTCACAATCTCACGTTTGGCTTTAGAGAAGCTCTATATTTTCAAAAATTCGTCATTGCTCTCATAAAACTCCTTTTTATTCTCCGAAACTTTTTATTTCTTTCGCTCGAACAATATTTTTTCGGAAAACTCAGTTTTTTTTCCCGGTAAAGGCATTATTCTTCAAAAAAATCGCCGTTTTTCACGGAAACTTAAACTTTTTAAAAATACTCATTTTTTTCCCAGAAACTATATTTCCTTTAGAAAACTCACATTTTCCTTCACAAAACCATTATACTTTAAAAAACTGACATTTTGCAGAATAACCAAATTTCTTTTCTTTTTTACAAAACTATCATTTTTCGAAAAACATATTTTTTTTAAAAGAACTTTCTTTTTTTTTTAGAAAACTTTCGTTTTCTCATAAAGATTATAAGTTTTAAATAACCGCACATTTTTTTTTTCTTAAGAGAAGCTTTGTTTTTAAAGAAATACCTCGGTTTTCACAGAAACTATAACTTTTTTACAACGCTCCCATTTTTAGAAGAATTTTTATTTTTTAGAAAACTTTCATTTTTTTCAGAGAAATTTTAAAATTTCACAAATCTCACGTTTGGCTTTAGAGAAGCTCTATATTTTCAAAAATTCATCATTGTTCTCATAAAACTCTTTTTTATTCTCCGAAACTTTTTATTTCTTTCGCTCGAACAATATTTTATCAAAAAACTCAGTTTTTTTTCCGGGAAAGGCATTATTCTTCAAAAAAATCGCCGTTTTTCACGGAAACTTAAACTTTTTAAAAATACTCATTTTTTTCCCAGAAACTATATTTCTTTTAGAAAACTCACATTTTCCTTCCCTAAACCTTTATACTTTCAAAAAACCGACAGTTTGCAAAATAACCAAATTTCTTTTCTTTTTTACAAAACTATCATTTTTCGAAAAGCTTATTTTTTTTAAAAGAACTTTCTTTTTTTTTAGAAAACTTTCATTTTCTCATAAAAATTATAAGTTTTAAATAACCGCTCATTTTGTTTCTTAAGAAAGGCTTTGTATTTAAAGAAAAACCTCATTTTTCACAGAAACTATAACTTTTTTACAAAGCTCCCATTTTTCGTAGAATTTTTATTTCTTAGAAAACTTCATTTTTTCAGAGAAATTTAAAATTTCACAAATCTCACGTTTGGCTTTAGAGAAGCTCAATATTTTCAAAAATTAGTCATTGTTCTCATAAAACTCTTTTTTATTCTCTGAAACTTTTTATTTCTTTCGCTTGAACAATATTTTTTCGGAAAACTCAGTTTTTTTTTCCGGGTAAAGGCATTATTCTTCAAAAAAATCGTCGTTTTTCACGGAAACTTAAACTTTTTTAAAAATACTCATTTTTTTCCTAGAAACTAAATTTCTTTTAGAAAACTCACATTTTCTTTCACAAAACCTTTATACTTTAAAAAAAACCGACAGTTTGCAAAACAACCAAATTTCTTTTCTTTTTACAAAACTATCATTTTTCGAAAAACCTATTTTTTTTAAAGAACTTTCTTTTTTTTTTAGAAAACTTTCGTTTCTCATAAAGATTATAAGTTTTAAATAACCGCACATTTTTTTTCTTAAGAAAGGCTTTGTATTTAATAGAAAAACCTTGGTTTTCACAGAAACTATAACTTTTTACAACGCTCCCATTTTTCGTAGAATTTTTATTTTTTAGAAACTTTCATTTTTTTCAGAGAAATTTTAAAATTTCACAAATCTCACGTTTGGCTTTAGAGAAGCTCTATATTTTCAAAAATTCGTCCTTGTTCTCATAAAACTCTTTTTTATTCTCCAAACTTTTTATTTCTTTCATTCGAACAATATTTTTTCGGAAAACTCAGTTTTTTTCCGAGCAAAGGCATTATTCTTCAAAAAAATCGCCGTTTTTCACGGAAACTTAAACTTTTTCAAAATATTCATTTTTTCCCAGAAACTATATTACTTTTTATAAAACTCACATTTTCCTTCACAAAACCTTTATACTTTAAAAAACCGACATTTTGCAAAATAACCAAATTTCTTTTCTTTTTTACAAAACTATCATTTTTCGAAAAACTTATTTTTTTTTTTTAAAAGAACTTTCTTTTTTTTAGAAAACTTTCGTTTTCTCATAAAAATTATAAGTTTTAGATAACCGCTCATTTTGTTTCTTAAGAAAGGCTTTGTATTTAAAGAGAAACCTCGCTTTTCACAGAAACTATAACTTTTTTACAAACGCTCCCATTTTTCGTGAATTTTTATTTTTTAGAAAACTTTCATTTTTTTCAGAGAAATTTAAAATTTCACAATCTCACGTTTGGCTTTAGAGAAGCTCTATATTTCAAAATTCGTCATTGTTCTCATAAAACTCTTTTTTATTCTCCGAAAACTTTTTATTTCTTTCGCTCGAACAATATTTTTTCGGAAAAACTCAGTTTTTTTTCCGAGCAAAGGCATTATTCTTCAAAAAAATCGCCGTTTTTCACGGAAACTTAAACTTTTTCAAAATATTTATTTTTTCCAGAAACTATATTACTTTTTATAAAACTCACATTTTCCTTCACAAAACCTTTATACTTTAAAAACCGACATTTTGCAAAATAACCAAATTTCTTTTCTTTTTTACAAAACTATCATTTTTCGAAAAACTTATTTTTTTTAAACGAACTTTCTTTTTAATTTTAGAAAACTTTCGTTTTCTCATAAAGATTATAAGTTTTAAATAACCGCACATTTTTTTCTTATGAAAAGCTTTGTATTTAAAGAAATACCTCGGTTTTCACAGAAACTATAACTTTTTTACAGCGCTCCCATTTTTCGTAGAATTTTTATTTTTTAGAAAACTTTCATTTTTTTCAGAGAAATTTTAAAATTTCACAAATCTCACGTTTGGCTTTATAGAAGCTCTATATTTTCAAAAAATTCGTCATTGTTCTCATAAAACTCTTTTTTATTCTCCGAAACTTTTTATTTCTTTCGCTTCGAACAATATTTTGTCGGAAAACTCAGTTTTTTTTCCGAGCAAAGGCATTATTCTTCAAAAAAATCGCCGTTTTTCACGGAAACTTAAACTTTTTCAAAATATTTATTTTTTTCCCAGAAACTATATTACTTCTAGAAAATCTCACATTTCCTTCAGCAAACCTTATACTTTAAAAAATCGACTTTGCAAAATAACAAATTCTTTTCTTTTAGCAAATACTATCATTTTCGAAAAACTTATTGTTTCTAAAGAGACTTTCTTTTTTTTTTTAGAAAACTTTCAGTTTTCTCATAAAGATTAATAGGTTTAACTAACCGCACATTTTTTTTTCTTAATAAAAGCTTTGTATTTAAAGAAATACCTCGGTTTTCACAGAAACTATAACTTTTTTACAACGCCCCATTTTGTAGAGATTTTTATTTTTAGAAAACTTTCATTTTTTTCAGAGAAATTTTAAAATTTCACAAATCTCACGTTTGGCTTTAGAGAAGCTCTATATTTTCAAAAATTCGTCCTTGTTCTCATAAAACTCTTTGTTATTCTCCAAAACTTTTATTTCTTTCATTCGAACAATATTTTTTCGGAAAACTCAGTTTTTTTTCGAGCAAAGGCATTATTCTTCAAAAAAATCGCCGTTTTTCACGGAAACTTAAACTTTTTAAAAATACTCGTTTTTTTCCCAGAAACTATATTTCTTTTAGAAAACTCACATTTTCCTTCACAAAACCTTTATAGTTTCAAAAAACCGACATTTTACAAAAAAAACCCAATTTCTTTTCTTTTTTACAAAACTATCATTTTTCGAAAAACTTATTTTTTTTAAATGATCTTTATTTTTTTTTTTAGAAAACTTTCGTTTTCTCATAAAATAATAAGTTTTAAATAACCGCACATTTTTTTCTTACGAAATGCTTTGTATTTATAGAAAAACCTTGGTTTTCACAGAAACTATAACTTTTTTACAATGCTCCCATTTTTCGTAGAATTTTTATTTTTTTAGAAAGCTTTCATTTTTTTCAGAGAAATTTTAAAATTTCACAAATCTCACGTTTGGCTTTAGAGAAGCTCTATATTTTCAAAAATTCGTCCTTGTTCTCATAAAACTCTTTTTTATTCTCCAAGACTTTTTATTTCTTTCTCTCTAACAATATTTTTTCGGAAAACTCAGTTTTTTTTCCGAGCAAAGGCATTATTCTTCGAAAAAATCGCCGTTTTTCACGGAAACTTAAACTTTTTCAAAATATTCATTTTTTACCCAGAAACTATATTACTTTTTAGAAAACTCACATTTTCCTTCTCAAAACCTTTATACTTTAAAAAACCGACAGTTTTGCAAAATAACCAAATTTCTTTTCTTTTTTACAAAACTATCATTTTTCGAAAAACTTATTTTTTTTAAAAGAACTTTCTTTTTTTTTTTAGAAAACTTTCGTTTTCTCATAAAGATTATAAGTTTTAAATAACCGCACATTTTTTTTTTCTTAAGAAAAGCTTTGTATTTAAAGAAAAACCTCGGTTTTCACAGAAACTATAACTTTTTTACAACGCTCCCATTTTTCGTAGAATTTTTATCTTTTAGAAAACTTTCATTTTTTTCAGAGAAATTTTAAAATTTCACAAATATCACGTTTGGCTTTACAGAAGCTATATATTTTCAAAAATTCGTCCTTGTTCTCATAAAACTCTTTTTTATTCTCCAAAACTTTTTATTTCTTTCATTCGAACAATATTTTTTCGGAAAACTCAGTTTTTTTTCGAGCAAAGGCATTATTCTTCAAAAAAATCGCCGTTTTTCACAGAAACTTAAACTTTTTAAAAATACTTGTTTTTTTCCCAGAAACTATATTTCTTTTAGAAAACTCACATTTTCCTTCACAAAACCTTTTTAGTTTCAAAAAACCGACATTTTACAAAAGAAACCCAATTTCTTTTCTTTTTCACAAAACTATCATTTTTCGAAAAACTTATTTTTTTTAAATGATCTTTATTTTTTTTTTAGAAAACTTTCGTTTTCTCATAAAATAATAAGTTTTAAATCACCGCACATTTTTTTCTTACGAAAGGCTTTGTATTTATAGAAAAACCTCGGTTTTCACAGAAACTATAACTTTTTTACAATGCTCCCATTTTTCGTAGAATTTTTATTTTTTTAGAAAGCTTTCATTTTTTTCAGAGAAATTTTAAAATTTCACAAATCTCACGTTTGGCTTTAGAGAAGCTCTATATTTTCAAAAATTCGTCCTTGTTCTCATAAAACTCTTTTTTATTCTCCAAGACTTTTTATTTCTTTCTCTCTAACAATATTTTTTCGGAAAACTCAGTTTTTTTTCCGAGCAAAGGCATTATACTTCGAAAAAATCGCCGTTTTTCACGGAAACTTAAACTTTTTCAAAATATTCATTTTTTTACCCAGAAACTATATTACTTTTTAGAAAACTCACATTTTCCTTCTCAAAACCTTTATACTTTAAAAAAACCGACATTTTGCAAAATAACCAAATTTCTTTTCGTTTTTACAAAACTATCATTTTTCGAAAAACTTATTTTTTTTTTAAAGAACTTTCTTTTTTTTTAGAAAACTTTCGTTTTCTCATAAAAATTATAAGTTTTAGATAACCGCTCATTTTGTTTCTTAAGAAAGGCTTTGTATTTAAAGAGAAACCTCGCTTTTCACAGAAACTATAACTTTTTAACATCGCTCCCATTTTTCGTGGAATTTTTATTTTTTAGAAAACTTTCATTTTTTTCAGAGAAATTTTAAAATTTCACAAATCTCACGTTTGGCTTTAGAGAAGCTCTATATTTTCAAAAATTCGTCATTGTTCTCATAAAACTCTTTTTTATTCTCCGAAACTTCTTATTTCTTTCGCTCGAACAATATTTTCTCGGAAAACTCAGTTTTTTTTCCGAGCAAAGGCATTATTCTTCAAAAAAATCGCCGTTTTTCACGGAAACTTAAACTTTTTCAAAATATTTATTTTTTCCCAGAAACTATATTACTTTTTATAAAACTCACATTTTCCTTCACAAAACCATTATACTTTAAAAAACCGACATTTTGCAAAATAACCAAATTTCTTTTCTTTTTTACAAAACTATCATTTTTCGAAAAACTTATTTTTTTTAAAAGAACTTTCTTTTTTTTTTTAGAAAACTTTCGTTTTCTCATAAAGATTATAAGTTTTAAATAACCGCACATTTTTTTTTTCTTAAGAAAAGCTTTGTATTTAAAGAAATACCTCGGTTTTCACAGAAACTATAACTTTTTTACAACGCTCCCATTTTCGTTAGAATTTTTATCTTTTAGAAAACTTTCATTTTTTCAGAGAAATTTTAAAATTTCACAAATCTCACGTTTGGCTTTAAAGAAGCTCTATATTTTCAAAAATTCGTCATTGTCTCATAAAACTCTTTTTTATTCTCCAAACTTTTCAATTCTTTCATTCGAACAATATTTTTTTCGGAAAACTCAGTTTTTTTTCCGAGCAAAGGCATTATTCTTCAAAAAAATCGCCGTTTTTCACGGAAACTTAAACTTTTAAACTACTTGTTTTTTTCCCAGAACTATATTTCTCTTTAGAAACTTCACATTTGCCCTCACAAACCCTTTTTTAGCTTTAAAAAAACCGACATTTTACAAAAAAAACCCAATTTCTTTTCTTTTTCACAAAACTATCATTTTTCGAAAAACTTATTTTTTTTTTAAAAGAACTTTCTTTTTTTATAGAAAACTTTCGTTTTCTCATAAAAATTATAAGTTTTAGATAACCGCTCATTTTGTTTCTTAAGAAAGGCTTTGTATTTAAAGAGAAACCTCGCTTTTCACAGAAACTATAACTTTTTTACAACGCTCCCATTTTTCGAGGAATTTTTATTTTTTTAGAAACTTTATCGATTTTTTTTAGAGAAATTTTAAAATTTCACCAAATCTCACGTTTGGCTTTAGAGAAGCTCTATATTTTCAAAAATTCGTCATTGTTCTCATAAAACTCTTTTTTTTATCTCCGAAACTTCTTATTTCTTTCGCTAGAACAATATTTTCTCGGAAACTCAGTTTTTTTTTTCGAGCAAAGGCATTATTCTTCAAAAAAATCGCCGTTTTTCACGGAAACTTAAACTTTTCAAAATATTTATTTTTTCCCAGAAACTATATTACTTTTATAAAAACTCACATTTCCTTCACAAACCTTTATACTTTAAAAAACCGAAATTTTGCAAAGATAACCAAATTTCTTTTCTTTTTTTACAAAAATATCATTTTTCGAGAAACTTATTTTTTTTCTAAAGAACTTCTTTTTTTTTTTTTAGAAAACTTTCGTTTTATCATAAAGATTATAAGTTTTAAATAACCGCACATTTTTTTTTTCTTAAGAAAGCTTTGTATTTAAAGAAAAACCTCGGTTTCACAAGAAACTATAACTTTTTTTACAAACGCTCCATTTTTCGTAGAATTTTTATTTTTAGAAAAACTTTCATTTTTTTCAGAGAAATTTAAAATTTCACAAATCTCACGTTGGCTTTAGAGAAGCTCTATATTTTCAAAAATTCGTCCTTTTCTCATAAACTCTTTTTTATTCTCCAAAACTTTTTATTTCTTTCATCTCGAACAATATTTTTTCGGAAAACTCAGTTTTTTTGTATCAAGCAAAGGCATTATTCTTCAAAAAACATCGCCGTTTCAACGGATTGAAACTTAAACTTTTTAAAAATACTTGTTTTTTTCCCAGAAACTATATTCTTTTAGAAAACTCACATTTTCCTTCACAAACCTTTTTAGTTTCAAAAAACCGACATTTTACAAAAGAAACCCAATTTCTTTCTTTTTCACAAAACTATCATTTTTCGAAAAACTTATTTTTTTTTTTAAAAGAACTTTCTTTTTTTATAGAAAAGGTTCGTTTTCTCATAAAAATTATAAGTTTTAGATAACCGCTCATTTTGTTTCTTAAGAAAGGCTTTGTATTTAAAGAGAAACCTCGCTTTTCACAGAAACTATAACTTTACAAAGCTCCCATTTTTCGTGGAATTTTTAATTTTAGAAACTTTCATTTTTTTCAGTGAAGTTTTAAATTTCACAAATCTCACGTTTGGCTTAAAGAAGCTCTATATTTTCAAAAATTCGTCATTGTTCTCATAAAACTCTTTTTTATTCTCCAAAACTTTTTATTCTTTCATTCGAACAATATTTTTCGGAAAACTCAGTTTTTTTTTCCGAGCAAAGGCATTATTCTTCAAAAAATCGCCGTTTTCACGGAAACTTAAACTTTTTAAAAATACTTGTTTTTTTCCCAGAAACTATATTTCTTTTAGAAAACTCACATTTTCCTTCACAAAACCGTTTGAGTTTCCAAAAACCGACATTTTACAAAAGAAACCCAATTTCTTTTCTTTTTCACAAAACTATCATTTTTCGAAAAACTTATTTTTTTTAAAGAGATCTTTATTTTTTTTTTTAGAAAACTTTAGTTTTCTCATAAAAATTATAAGTTTTAAATAACCGCTCATTTTGTTTCTTAAGAAAGGCTTTGTATTTAAAGAAAAACTTCGGTTTTCACGGAAACTATAACTTTTTTACAACGCTCCCATTTTCGTAGAATTTTTATTTTTAGAAAACTTTCATTTTTTTCTGAGAAATTTTAAAATTTCGCAAATCTCACGTTTGGCTTTAGAGAACTCTATATTTTCAAAATTCGTCATTGTTCTCATAAAACTCTTTTTTATTCTCTGAAACTTTTTATTTCTTTCGCTCGAACAATATTTTATCAAAAAACTCAGTTTTTTTTTTCCGGGAAGGCATTATTCTTCAAAAAAATCGCCGTTTTTCACGGAAACTTAAACTTTTTTAAAATACTCATTTTTTCCCAGAAACTATATTTCTTTTAGAAAACTCACATTTTCCTTCCCAAAACCTTTATACTTTCAAAAAACCGACAGTTTGCAAAATAACCAAATTTCTTTTCTTTTTTACAAAACAATCATTTTTCGAAAAACTTATTTTTTTAAGAACTTTCTTTTTTTTTTAGAAAACTTTCGTTTTCTCATAAAATTATAAGTTTTAAATACCGCTCATTTTTTTCTTAAGAAGCTTTGTATTTAAAGAAAAACCTCATTTTTCACAGAAACTATAACTTTTTTACAAAGCTCCCATTTTTCGTAGAATTTTTATTTTTAGAAAACTTTCATTGTTTTCAGAGAATTTTAAAATTTCACAAATCTCACGTTTGGGTTTAGAGAAGCTCTATATTTTCAAAAATTCGTCATTGTTCTCATAAAACTCTTTTTTATTCTCTGAAACTTTTTATTTCTTTCGCTCGAACAATATTTATCGGAAAAACTCAGTTTTTTTTCCGGGTAAAGGCATTATTCTTCAAAAAATCGTCATTTTCACGGAAACTTAAACTTTTTAAAAATACTCATTTTTTTCCAAAAACTATATTTCTTTAGAAAACTCACATTTTCCTTCACAAAACCTTTATACTTTAAAAAAACCGAGATTTTGCAAAATAACCAAATTTCTATCTTTTTACAAAACTATCATTTTTCGAAAACTTATTTTTTTTAAAAGAACTTTCTTTTTTTTTTTTTTAGAAAACTTTCGTTTTCTCATAAGATTATAAGTTTTAAATAACCGCACTTTTTTTTTCTTAAGAAAAGCTTGGTATTTAAAGAAATACCTCGCTTTTCACAGAAACCAAACTTTTTACAACGCTCCCATTTTTCGTAGAATTTTTATTTTTTACAAACTTTCATTTTTTTCAGAGAAATTTTTAAATTTCACAAATCTCACGTTTGGCTTTAGAGATGCTCTATATTTCAAAATTAGTCATTGTTGTCATAAAACTCTTTTTTATTCTCCAAAACTTTTTATTCTTTCATTCGAACATTATTTTTTCGGAAAACCAGTTTTTTCTGCGCAAAGGCATTATTCTTCAAAAAAATCGCCGTTTTTCACGGAAACTTAAACTTTTTAAAAATACTCATTTTTTTCCCGCAACTATATTTCTTTAGAAAACTCACATTTTCCTTCAAAAAACCTTTATACTTTCAAAAACCGACATT